>CAUYON010103514.1:0-22444 GCA_963573935.1 Arctocebus calabarensis
TTTTTTTTTTTTTTTTTGAGACAGAGTCTCAAGCTATCACCCTGGATAGAGTACTGTGGCATCACAGCTCACAGCAACCTTTAATTCCTGGGCTCAAGCGAGTCTCTTGCCTCCACCTCCCAAGTAGCTGGGACTACAGGCGCCTGCCACAATGCCCGGCCATTTTTTGGTTGCAGCCGTCGTTGTTTGGTGGGCCCAGGCTGGATTCGAACCTGCCAGCTCAGGTGTACGTGGTTGGTTGCTTAGCTGCTTGAGCCACAGGCGCTGAGCCTCTAGAGAGTTTTTATAAGAAAACTTTTCACAGAATATTCTGCCTTGATCATATTTTTTTTTTTTCTTGGATCTTATCCTCCTTTCCTAATTCCTCCTAGGTGTAGGTTCTTAGAGAAGGTAGTTTAAACTAGATTATAGCTAGAAATTGGATATCCCTGCCCCTTCTATTTTGCTTAGGCTGGTATTAACTTGGAAAAGTTGAACTTATCTGTTTAGAATTTTTCAAGGAATATAATCCAACTTCTTATTATAGTTATATATAAATATTTGCTATAAGACGGAGTAAAGGTACAGATATGTAGCATCATTGAAACAGCTTGGCCTTTTACCCCAAAGCTAAATTTTTCCCTCCAATATGATGTAGATATATTTTAGTAAATGTTTCCTTTTTTCTTTCTGCTGTACTCCCCTGCACCCCATGGGTTTCTGCTCCTCTCATGAGCAAAATAGAGACCTTGTAAAGTAATCATAATGTTCCTAATTAGCAGGATGCTAGTAACTGCCTGAGATTTGTTAATCTTTTTAGTTTTCTTTTTCTTTTTCATTTTTTAAATCATTTCTCAAAAGTTCCTTGTTAACAGAAAATCCCTTCCCTTTTTTCCTTTAAAGTCTTAGTGCTATTTCTGGTAATCGAAAATCTCTTGTCTCACTCTGGGAGGCCGAGGTGGGTGGATCGCCTGAGCTCATGAGTTTGAGACCAACCTGAGCTAGAGCGAGACCCTGTCTCTAAAAATAGTTGGGAGTTGTGGCTGGCACCAGTAGTCTCAGCTACTCGGGAGGTTGAGGCAAGGGGATCACTTGAGCCTAAGAGTTTGAGGTTGCTGTGAGCTATGATGCCATGGCACTCTACTGAGGGTGACAAAGTGACACTCTTGTCTCAAAAAAAAAAAAAAAAAAAACCTCTTGTCTAATAAAAGGTTAACATACAAACCAAAGCATGACCAATTTTGGACTATATTATGATAAGGTGCCTTCTGTATCAGGCTTGATGGTGAGGAGACACCTCCAAGTCAGAAGAAAATGTTTACCAAGGAGGTATAATGACACACTTACCTGTTCTACATTAGACAATTGACATTTACAAAATAAGCATTTGTATTATATATTTTTTAAGGTCTTAGCAATGAAAATTGTATGATTAGAGCTTAAGTTCAAAATAAAAAGAAAATGTAAATGTCCAATGATTAAACTTTTTCCACTGCTGTTCACATCATGATTTGTTGTGATTAATGTATGTGGATGAGGACATAATAGAAAAATCAGGAAGCTTTTAAATGTGATGTAATTCCTATACTTTGACTTTCCTATATAAATGTTTTTCCTTTTAGGAATAAAATTGGGGAGTTTTTGTCTTAGAGAATATCATTTGTCAGATTTATTTGATCAAGAGTTTGAAGATTTCTTTAACAAGGTAAGGGGTTTATAAATTAATTTCGATTAAAAACACAGAAAAGGTAAAATCTGAGCAAATAATTATGTTTATTTGAGTGTAATGTGGATATTATACTCTGAATAATTTTTTTCCTTATCCTTCAGCTTTTAAAGGTAGCACAAATACAATTTCAAAGATAATGTAACTTCAGATTTGTAGATTCAATTCAGGAAAGGCTATTGGAGAGAAAAGTAGATGGGATAGTCATATTTTCTTTCAGCCACTGAAATTCTTAGAATATGTTACAGGGTTTAAATTTGCTAAACTAATGGATATTCTAAAATGACTCTTAGATACGCTAGTAAATCACTATCTCATAACGTAAGCTTTGTTTAGAAGCAGTAGATAAGAAGGTGGTGGGAAGTTGAGTATTTTAAATGTAATAATGGTTCTATCATTAATTAGGCATGTTATTGTGCGTATTTCTCAAATCTGAGAAATAACAAGATGAGTCTTCATAAAATTCAGGGAATGTGTGTATGTATTATGAAAAAATTACAGATTTCAATTTTTTTTTTCCTTTGAGACAGAGCGTCGCCCAGGCTAGTCTCAAACTTCTAAGGTAAAGTGACCTTCCTACCTTGGTCTCCAAGAGTGCTAAGATTATGGGCATGAGCCATCACACGTGACCCAAAATTTTTTGCACCAAAAATAAACTTGTATCGCTGAACAGGATCTAGTTTGAGGCAGTAAGGATAAGACATCAGTTTGGAAAGAACCCCTATTACAGCATCATGAAATCTTCTAAAACTGAAGCAAGAACAAACATCAAATTTATGGCGAATCTTGGGTGGAAGAATAGTGAAATCACTGATGCTTTCCAAAAAGTTTATGGGGACGGTGCCCCAAAGAAATAATAAGTTACTAAATGGATAACTTCTTTTAAGAAGGGATGAAATGATGTTGAAAACGAAGCCCACCATGGCAGACATAAATTTGCAAGGAAAAAAACTGTCTTATTCATGCCCTGATTGAAGAGGTTCAACAATTAGTATTAAGATCAATAGCCCATACTGCAGATGTGTCAGCTGGTTCATTTTATACAGTTCCAACTGAACAATTACAGTTGAGCAAACCTTCCTCTTAATGGGTTCTAAAACCTTTGTGCTCAAATCAGTTCCAGGCAAGAGCAGTGTTTTCAAAGGAAATTTTAAACAAGATCCTGAAGTATTTCTTCAAAGCTTTGTGCTAGGAGATGGGATGTAGTATTACCAGTACAATCCTAAACATAAAGCACGATCAAAGCAATGGCTACCAAAAAGGTGGAAGGGGTCCAGCCAAAGCGAAAGAGGACCAACAAAGAATAAAGGTCATGGCAGCAGTTTTTTGGGGATGCTCAAGGCATTTTGCTTGTTGACTCTCCAGAGGGCTCTTGGTGGGATTACAGGCAACAGCCACATCTTTCAGCTTAAATTGTAGTAGAAACAGAAAACCACTTATAGCTAAAATGGAGTGTTTGGGTTAAAGGATGAGGGTGTTTTGAGAAACTTGGCAAAAGCGTTAGCAGAAAAGCACCCACAAAAGCTTTACCAAAGAATCCACCAGGATAATGCTCTTGCTCATTCCTCTCATTGAGTGGGGAATTTTGCAAGAGCTTCAGTGGGAAATGGTTAGGCGTCAATCTTTCAATCCTGATTTGACTCCTTTTGACTTTTTTTTGTTTCCTAATCTTGAAAAGGTCTTTAAAGATCACTTATTTTTCTTTAGTTAATAATGTAAAAAAGACTGCATGAACCTGGTTAAATTCCCAGGATCTTCAGCAGTGGATTAAATGGCTGATACTGCTTATAAAGGGTTTTGAACTTGATAGCGTTTATGCTGAGAAATAATATTTATCTTTTTCATTTTTATCATTTAAATCTATTTTTCCATGAACTTTTTGAAGTTCCCTTGTACATGCACCTGTCTAAAGGGGGAAATTCTTGTGACTCTTTAAGTTGACTTAATATTGATTTAAGTTGATATTATACAAACATAAGTTGATATAAACTTTGTTTATAGCCCTTTATGAAAAGATTTATGAAATAAATGCATTCAAAAACCATAAAACTAAAACAATGTGAATGGAACAGCTGCTGCTGTATTACTGAAACGCAAACACTATGGAACAAGTTACATTTATGTACTGTCTTGTGCTTTGTGGTGATTATTTTGTCTAGAACTTTTTGCTTGATAGCCCTCAGGATTATTGAAATGAGGGAAGGGGATCTGAATTCTCCAAAGAGTGTCTCTGGACTATGTGCAAATACTAATCTGAAGAATTTTGTATTAACTTATCTCCAAACGTTCTTCTCCTTTGAGCAATTCATTGTTTTGAAACTAGCATTCTTTGAGAAAAGCTTCAGTTTTATTTGATCCAGGACTAGGCTTAATTAGTAGTTAACCAAAGTGGATATAAGTTGGCTATTTTGTGAACTAAAAAACAAGAGAGAGAGAACAAAGCTGGAAGCATCATACTACCTCACTTAAAAATATGCTACAAAACTATAGCAACCAAAACAGCATGGCACTGGCATCAGAACAGATAACATAGACCAATGGAACAGAATAGAGCACCCCAAAATAGATTTATGCCCCCAAAGCCAACATTTTCTACAAGGTGCCAAGAACACATTGAATCTTGGCACCTTTAATAAATGTATTGAGAAAATTGGTTATCCTCATGCATATGAATGAGACTAGACCCTTGTTTCTCATTAAATACAAAAATCAACTCTAAATGGATTAAAGAGTTAAATATAAAACCTGAAACTTTGAAACTACTAGAAGAAAACATAGGAAAAGTGCTTCACAACAATAGGCTGAGCATGGTTGCAAAACCACAGGCAACAAAAGAAAAAATAGGCAAATGGGGTTACATCAAATAAAAAGCTTTTCCATGGCAAAGAAACCTATTATCAGAGTGACGAGACAACATATACAATAGAAGAAAATAATTTTCAAACTATACGTATGACAAAAGGTTAATATCCAGCATATATAAAGAACTTCACAGCAAAACACGTATACACACACATGCACACCACAAAACAAATAACTGAATTAAAAAGTAGTCAAAAGACTATTTCTTAAAAGAGATTAATAGACATTTCTTAAAAGAATACATACAAGTGGCCAACAGGTATATTCAAAATGCTCGACATCACTAAACATTGTGGAAATGCAAATCAAAACCATGATGAGTTACCACCTCACTCCAGTTAGAATAGCTGTTCTCAAAAAGACAAAAGAAAACAAGTATTGGTAGGAATGTGGAGAAAAGGGAATTCATACGCTGTTGTGGGATTGTAAACTGTATAGCCGTTTAATGAAAAACAGCAAACATGGGGATTACTCGAAAAACTAAAAATATATCTGACCCCTAATATCCAGCAGTCACACTTCTGGGTATTTATTCGAACCTTTGGAAATCAGTATACCAAAGAAATATCTGCACTCCCACGTGTTTTGCAGCATTATTTACAATAGCCTAAATATCGGATCAACCAAAGTGTCCAACAGTGAATGAACAGATAAAAAATTATGGGGTATTTATGCAATGGGACACTATTCAGCCATAAACACTAACAAAATCTTGTCATTTGCTTCAAGATAAATGAACCTGGAGGGAGTGAAACAAGCCAGACCCAGAATGACAAATACACCATGATCTCATTCACACGTGGAATCTGCAAAGAAAAAACGCTTTTATCTCAGGAGCAGAGAGTAGACGGTGGTTACTGGAGACTTGGGAGGGAAGAGGAGAGGGCAAGATGAGGCCAGGTTCGTCAACACATGCCTGTGTTGTTTAATGATCCAATTAAAGTGTCCACCTGACACTGACATAGGAGAAATAAATTCTGGTGTTCCGTGTGCAGTTGTTATTAACAGCAGAACAGTGTGTATTATAGAGTAGCTGGAAAGGTACTTGAATGTCCTCACCCCCAAGACATGATAAATGCACCATGTGCTAGATACACTAACTCTCCCGATTGGATCATTAAGCAACACAGGCATGTATTGAAGCATGAGAGGGTGCTGCATAAATATGTAAAATTATGTATCAGAACATGAATTTGAAAAAAGGCAAATGAGCAGGGGTCAGCTAGACTGGCTTCCCTAGCGGAAGGGACACATTTGATTCAACCTGTTACAGCCAGTCTCTCCAGGGGACCTTGCTCCATGGACTCCGCCAATCTTTTGGAAATGATACAATGCCCTGCTCCCCGTGGGGAAGGCATTAAAGAGGTTTGTTCCACTGCACACGCGCCAGCTGGGCACACAGCCAATTGACTCTCCTCTGCTCATTGCGTGAAAACATGTCGCCACCTTTACCAGAAAAAGCAAAAGCTCCAGACTTCTTTAGGAGAACAGCTACCTGTTTTGTGGAATTTACACTGAAGAAGAACCTTTCTGCCTGCAAGAAAGTGCACTCAGGGAGCTATGCCAAGGATGTAGAGTCCGGAAATGAGTCCTCGACTTCCGGGGGTGTACATTGCAGAGAGTGGTTTTAGGATATTAATGTGGTGTTAAATAGGTTCACACTATTCACAGTATTAAATTAACTTGAATCTCTTGTTCGGGGCTCCATCAATATCATACACTGTATTTTACATAATCATAGCTAACATGAGTGCCTTCCTTTATTTGAATTATCTTACTTAACACACACACAAACTATGAGGAAAGTTGTATTATGCCTCAGTTTCATCACCTGTGAGTGGTTACCAAGGTCAAATTGCTGGTGAGCATTTAGCCAGTCTTAATAAAGCGTCTACGGCATTAATTACCCTGTGCCCTGCTCATATTTACTGGCCGTGCATATATTTGGTCTACACGGCTGCCTTCTGAGTCTGCAGTGTAACGCTCTGATATTGTTAGGTATCCTCACAAAGAATTATGCAAGATAAAACAAGCCATATGTATACATGCACACGCATTTTTATATGCATAGAACACCTGAATATTACATATATTACACATAATTAAAATGCTACATATATTAGGTTAATTTGCCAATGAACTGTTCTGGTTCATCTCCTGCCAATTATAATTCTTCCAGGTTCATTAGGAAAGCATATTAGTGCCGTGTGGTACTTCATCTGGCTAAAAAACAGCATTGTTTTTTCCACAACACACCCAGTGGGAGAGGGTGCCTTCCTGAAGCTCTGGGCTTGGGCTCTCTTTTGAAGGCGTTATAGAGCATTACCATCGTAGGTTGTTTTGTCTTTTTGATAGTCCCATCTCTGCCTGACTCTCATGCCTTCCACGCAGAAGAGTGAATTCTTCATGTGATACCATCTTATAGATGTCAGAGGATAAACACTGCTGATTTATTATCACTACAACCCTAGAAGCAGATCGCTGAACATTTAACCTCAAGACCTCAGTCACAAACCCTATTGTGAGTGCTAAAAATCACACAAATCTGAGAAGCAACTTTAGAATTTATAAGGTTAAAACCATTAAAAGAAATAATATAATACAAACTAATAAAATATATGAGAGGTTGATAAGAAAAGTTCTCTTAATAAGTATTATCATTAGCATCAGCCAGTCCTAATTATTTTTCAACAACAGGCGTCTGGCATTTTTGTTGTTGTTGTTGAAATCATAAAGGGAAAATGCTGATAAGCCTAATGCCGTAGCTTGGCTGAAAGCACAGTGTGTGAAGTCGTGGCCTGCAGGCCTCAGCCTGCAAAGAGAGGTCAAGGTCTAGGGAATGCTACAATGGGCTTGTGGGGTGTGACTGCTCCTGTGGTAATTCCAGACCACTCACTCTATACCCATGGTCAGTTGTTGAAAACATGTAGTTCGTAACTCCACAGTGAAGATTTTATAATGTCTTTGATATATACACAGGCTGCTGAAAAAAATGTATACACATTTGGGTCTCACCTGTGGCTCAAAGGAGTAGGGCGCTGGCCCCATATACCGAGGGTGGTGGGTTCAAACCCAGTCCCGCCCCCAAAATACAAACAAACAAAAAAAAGTATACACATTTTAAGAAAGGGAAAAACTGTATTAAAATTGTAATACTCAAGCCATGTTTGGCTTCTGCAGTTTCACAAGAGACACAAGATACACCATATAAGATAATAAACATTGGTATATGTTGTTTTACAACTTTAATACAGCTTTTTCCTTCTCAAAAGGTGTATACATTTTTTTGGTCACTGTGTGTGTGTGTGTGTGTGTGTGGTGTGTATCAGTAGCAGCATTTCTATTTGGAATATTAGAATGAAAAATTAAGAAAAAATTTTGGTATATGGGTACCATTTTGTGTGGTGATATATACCAATGGTCACCGTAGATATGGAAACTTGTTAGTGTGCTTTCTTATAAAACCAGAAGTAGTTCCCTGATCAGGGGTCTGTGTGGTTCCCTCTGTTCTCTGTGCACCTGCCTTTCTCTTTACAGACACATGTCACCTCTCACAAGGAACAGTTAGGGCTACTGTGTCCCTGGGAAGCAGGGCTTCATCCTGCCTGGCTGAGCCAGACAGTTGAATCACCTTTGTCTTCCTTTATTCCTAGTTGATAAATCTTAAACAAACTTTTTTTTGGTAATTGGCCTTAAATTTTCCTTAAAATTTAAGTAGAGACCCTTACTGCTAACCCAGAGAGATACAGATTGCCCAGTGAAGTATAGGGGAAATGTCATTTGATAAAACCAGTAGCCTACATTGTGCTACAATTAATCGCAATAGTAATTTATATTGGAATTATAAAATTTAACTAAAACTAAAAATGCCTTCTTTCTTTAGCTCGTTTCTAATAATTGGAATCACTTAAAATGAAGCATCAATCATTCCCTTCCCAGTGCCGGAGAGATACAGCATTGCCTTTCTGGTTTCTCTGAGAAACGGGTCCTTATAGTCAGCGAGAAACACGTGTGAAGTGTGTCCAAACACGTGTCTGGACTTGGCAGGGGGTAAACTGACGCCTCGTGTGACCATGAGGCCGTGACCGCCTCTCAGCTGTGAGGACAGCTACACTGTCTGGGAAGAGCCAAGTCACAGTGTACATGAGCAGTCCCTGAGGTTAAACACGTGCCCTGAGAGAAAATAAAATGATTGGCAGCTCTTTGCTAGCAGTACTTTTAGAAGTGAGAGTATAGGCTTTGTGAGATAAAAACAGCTTTCTTTACACCTTCCGGGGCTGAAATGATAGCTCAGCTTCCAGGTTCCCTGAGGATTTTCAAAAATAGTGAGTTTTACAGTCTTAAGAAGGACTCGGCAAAGCTAAAACTCTGGGGCCAAAATGCCAAGAGGATCTCATTCTGGGTTGTTGGCTGTTTTAAGAATCATACTTATACCTTGGCCAGGCGTGGTGGTTGATGCCCATAATCCCAGCACTCTGAGAAGCTCAAGCTCATTGCTTGAGCTCAGGAGTTCAAAACCAGCCTAAGCAAGAGGCTTCTATTTCTACTAAAAATAGAAAAACTAGCTGGCCATTGTGGCAGGCGCCTGTAGTCCCAGCTACTTGGGAGGCTGAGACAGGAGGATCACCTGAGCCTAAGAGTTTGAGGTTGCTGTGAGCTGTGACTCCACTCCAAAGTGACAGAGTAAGACCCTGTCTCAAAAAAAAAAAAAATTATACTTATTCAGAGGGGTGATTTTCAAGGCCACAATCACTGCCACATGAAAGCCAGAGTCCTCCACAGTCCGAACACTGGAAGACGACCCTAGGACTGCAAGGTGCAGTTCAACGTGGTCTGGGTGTTGTTGCTTTGGGCTCTGTGTGTCCAGCGTGTGGTCTACATCCCGGTCAGCTGGTGAGATACTATCTACATTACCCAAGAAGGTAAACAGGGCTGCGGAGTTTTATACCCACTTTCCTGGGGACCACATCTCACATGACTGTGTTTACTGGCATGGGTGTGGAACATGTGTTTTGTTTTTTTTTTTATTAAACATAGCTGTGTACAAAAATGCAATCATGGGCTACAATGTGCTGGTTTTATACACAGTTTGAAATATTTTCATCAAACTGGTTAACATAGCCTTCATGGCATTTTCTTAGTTATGGTAGTCACCCAGCCCCATGAGCTGCCTCTGACCCCCGCAGCTCACAAGGCTGTGCTGTGACCACCCCTCTCCCCCTGACCCGGCTGCTCCATTCACCCTGGAAGGTGATGTTTATTTTTCTTTAAATATTAGACTGTTTTTCATTTCTCTATAAATGAAAGCACAAGTCTAAGTGATTAAACAAATTGTTTTTTTAAAAGCCATGGATGTGACCAAGTGAATTTTGTCCGATATGTATATGAGAAGTCACATGGAAAGCACAAGGTGTCTGCGTTCGCGACTCCTTGGTTTAGAGCTGTCTCTTCGTCACACGCTATTGATGAGACCAGATGCTGTTCTAACTTTCGTTTATGAGAAAAGAATGGTTTTCTAACTCTTGTTTTTTTTCTTGAGAAGAAGCACTGATGATCCTGCCAATAAAGAAGGCAGGAAATAAGCATGCCTGGGTGACATGAATGTCGAGTGAGAGAAATGGCTGGTGTCGTATCAACAAAAGCAAAACCCCGCCAACCTCTGAGCGGGGCTCGAGGAATGTGCGTGGAGCCACCTGGCCACTCAGGGGCCGGCTGCACACAGCCCGGTGGACGCCGCAGAGTGGAGACGCCAGAACCAAAGACCTTGACTTCCCCAGTGTCAGGCTGAGAGGGGACCAGCTCCCGTGGCTTGTAGAACAGAATTTGTTCCCCCGGGTACCATTGCAATGGGGTTGACAGCTTAGCTGCAGAGTTGCACTCTCCAGGACAGTTGAGGAAGGATCCCACAGTAAAGGAGCACTTGGAATGGGGACTCGGGAATCTCTTCCTCTGCCACCTTGCAGGCGTGTTGCAAGGGTCATTTGTTAAGCAGGATTATTTCTTTTTCATGGGTCAGCCACTTGCTGTTATTCCTGAGACCGCACGCAAACTGTTTTCACAGCATATTAGTTTCAGTCCTTGATTCTTTCAGCGATTGGGATTCCCAAATATACCACCCTCATGTCAAAACCTCCCGTGATTTCCAAATCTTATACAATTGACTTTAGTCAGTAGAAATAAAAACACACGTATGTAACTTCTGATTGGTAATTTTTGAAGCAGTGACCATTTTAAAGGTATGGAACATTTCAGCCTAAAGTAACGTCTCATTTTTGTTCCTTCTTCCTCTGAGGGTTTGACCTTGTATTTTAATTAAGAAATTTATCTTTACAACTTAGGAATACTGGTCTACACAATGTATTCTAATTTTCTCTTACATAAAATACGATGTTCCTCCCTTTTCCCTCAAGTAGATTCTTATTACATATTTTCAAAGAAAATATTCTAAAAATAGAAACAAAAAAATGTTTATGTGTCCAGAAACTTAACCATTTTCGAGGTACTACTTAATGCAAAGAAATGCATATCTTGCAATCTTAGTGTTTTATGTTTGAATCCTGTTTCAATGTGCAGTAGCTATGTGAACTTGAGCAGGTTTTTTAAGCTGAGTCTCAAATTTTGTCTGTAAGTAGATGAAAATAATCACCTTATATGGCTATTGTGAGCACTAAAGGAAGTATAACAAAGATTCTAGGGCAGTGGTTCTCAACCTTCCTAATGCTGCGACCCTTTAATATAGTTCCTCAGGTTGTGGTGACGCCAAACCATAAAATTATTTTCGTGGCTGTTTCATAACTGTAATTTTTGCTACTGTTATGAATTGTCATGTAAATATCTGATATTAGGTGTCCCCTGTTGAAAAGGTCATTCGGGTCACAACCCACAGATTGAGAACTACTGTTCTAGAGATTCTATGTGACTTGCAGAGGCAGACACTCAGTAAACAGAGCTGTTCTATTAGCTCTATCACTGTTCTACCCTATTAATATTACCTTAACTGTAGTGTTAATTGGTGTGTTCTCGCATACAAGATGAGCTTTACAGCCAAAATGATGACTTCTGATTGGAAATTTTGGAAGTAGCTTATGCCTCTTCCCATTTTTGATGACCTCCAATACACCAGCCTCCATGCTTCTCCTCTGAAATTATAGATGAACAGCACATGATTCCTGCCTTTGAGGAGCTCAGAAATGTCCACGTGTGGGTCATTGGAGTAAAGGATAAAAGGATAAAACATGCCGTGTGGGAAGTGTGAGAAACAGGCCTCACTTGACAGCTGTCAACCGGAAACATGTTGTATGTAAAAATGGAAAGACACAAACTTTGCAGGACCTTGAGACTCTTAGATAATGATTTTTTTGAAAGTGCAGTATGATTACTCAGTTCCCTGGAGAATGCACTTATTTACAAGCAGCAAGATGGTTAAGATGCCAGAACCTATTAAGAATAAAAAATGTTTTTAAGATCTCAAGCGAGGAAAGACTATGGACTCTATAATATTTTTCCTGAAGTATAGTATTTTGAAATTATGTTTAAAGGACATAGATATAAAGGTTCATCTTTTATAGTTTGTCAATAATATTTTTATTATAGAATTATTATGCACATACTAAACAGAAGTACATCAACAAAATGGCAAAGGTTAGGTATCTCCCTCTCCAGAACCACACCTCTGCCTTGAGGTCACTGAGTTTGATGTGAGTCCTTTTAATTTTGATTAGATTATTGGTGAAATGGCGACCTACACTAAAGAGCCTGACATCCTTTCCACATATTGGCTATTGATCCTAAACTCTGGGAAACAGTTTCCTCGTCTGCAAAATGGAGATAATAACAGTTGCTACTTCAAAGCATTGCAAAAAGGTTAAGTGGATAGATATGGAGAGATAGAAATATATATAAAGTAGTTAGAACAGTTCGGGCATACTGGAAGTACTCAATAAATGTTGGTTATTGTAATTACATGATCATACACTTATTATCTTGCAATGTATTATTTCACATAGGAATATATCATAAAAAGCTTTTTATTCCACAGTGTGGCTGTGACATTTTTAATAATCTCCCATTGATGAACAATTAGGTTATTTTGACCTCTTTTTTTCTAATTACACACATGCTGTAGTAAATATCCTTTTTCACACGTGCAAGACATCATTTGTCTAGTCTCTATCACTCCATTTAGTTTTGGATACATCAAAGTATGCATTACAATTAGAAGTATCTGCATTATGTAATGACAGTCATAAGTAACACTTTACTGAGAGCCTGTGACGTGCCAAGCTCTGCTCTAAGCGTTTCTTACAAGTTCTCTCATTCAGTCCTTACAGCAAATCCACAAGGCAGGTCCTGTCACTATATCTAATTTTACAGACGAACTGAGACACACACCAGACATATTAGGTAACTTGTCTAAAGCCATACTGCAAGAAAGTGGTTCACTGAGGGTTCCATCAAAGCCGGGCAGTCTTAGAAAACATAGTTATTTAATTGTGAAGAGAATCCATGTTGAAAATCACTATGCCATGGCCTATAATCACTGGCTGTCAATAGTAAAAAATTTTAAAGATGTGTATTATATACCTTAGTAGACAGCAGCTGATGAGATGGGTCTTATCCAGAACTGAGGCCTATGATGGCAGAATAACCTTTTCTAAGTTTCCTCTGAACAGGACTTTGAAAGTAAATCTATCAGACTTTTTCATCAACTTACAGGTAATGGAGCCTTTTATCATTATTCCTCAGATTTTACACAAAAGACAAGCATTTATCATTAACACTAGGAGAAGACACAAGCTTTACGGTACATAAAGTAACATCTGAGAGTGCACTGTTAGTACAACACACTATGTAATATACTAAAAGAATGCAGGCGTTAGTGAAATATATCCATTATTCCATTTTTTAGTTTTATATTTAATGTGCTTATTTCACCTATTAAGTAGGTATAGAGTTCATCCCTCTATAATTTTTTACTTTCTTTAACAAATTACATCAATATGACTGGAAACTGAAAGATTCAAATGGAATATACAGATTTGGAAAGAAATTTATTTTACCCACATCAAATAATTTGGCTAATTTCCAAGAGTGATTCACTGTCAAAAGTTGTTTTCTGTGCAACTGTTGTCTTTACTTTTGTCCTTTAAAACAGATGCTGTGTTGACTAAACACGTTCCTCTTACTGATCTTCCCCAATAATTGCACTCATAATCTCAAATTTAATGACATTTATTATCTCTGCAAAGATATAGAGGATGCCCTCATTTGTATTCTTAACCACAAAGAATGACTCGAATTTTAATCTCCCCCAAAAAGGGGACTTCCAGGTATGAATAAAGCATGTTGATGTATAGATACTCTTTTTTATTTTTTATTTTTTTAGAAAGAGTCTCACTGGGTGGCCCTTCGTAGAGTGCTGTGGTATCATGGCTCATAGCAACCTCAAACTCTCGGGCTCAAGCAATTCTCTTGCCTCAGCCTTCTAAGTAGCTGGGACCACAGGCACCTTCCACAAAACCCAGCTATTTTATTTTTAATTGTAGTACTTGTCATTGTTGTTTAGCAGGCCCTGGCTGGGTTCGAACCCTCAGGGCCATAGCTGCTGAGCCACAAGCACCAAGCCTATAGATACTCTTACCCAGATAATTTTAAAGAAAATTGTCATATGAGAGTGCTAGGAAAGATAGTAAATGAAGGTGAAGAGAATAACTGGGTCAGAGAAATCTGTTGGCAGTGGCAGTGTGACCTAGCTGGGTATTGCCCGGTCCATCACTTGGCTGTCATCCTCCTTGAGTGATAGATCACTCAGCTTTGTCACTCTATTTCTGAAGCTGTTCCTGAACTTGAATTCTCAACCTTTCCACTTCCAGCTGCCCTGGCTCAAGACTTTACCAACTGCCCCCTGGGGCTGGACTTTCTCTTAATGGGTCCCCTAGCTTCTAGTCTAACCTGGGTTCAATCAGTCTGCCAGGCTGCTAGAGTTCTTTTTTGCATATCAAATTCTGATTGTGTCACTTCTAACCTAAAAAATCAGCAAAAATCAGCAGTGAGTCCTCCTTCCTGTAATTCTTAGCAAAGAATGAAATGCTTGGTTTTCACCTTACCTTCCTCTCTGGCCTTTTTTCCTTTCCCAAGTTCCCTACACTGCAGCCACACCCCTTCCCTTACTACCACGTGTTCACCCTTTAGCGCTCAACCCTTTCTTCTTTGCTGCTGTGCAACCCTGCCCAGTCTATAAGGTCCAGCTTACATTTTCTCTTCTCTGAGTGTCTGTCCCTTGCCAGCCCTCCCTCTGGGAGCCTCTGCACTATAGCAGCTGTCAGCTGGTGCAATGACTGTCCCTTGCGCCCTCTTAGGCTAGCTGCTGGAGGTAACAAGTGATTCTCAGCCTCCAGGGTGCACGCACTCACCTCAGACAGTTTAAAATCTTTGAATCCTAGACATTTCTTTTTTGTTGATTTGAGGTGGAGGGGTGTCCCAGGAATCTACAGTTTTTTAGGAAATAATATATCAGATTTTATTACATGTAATAAGAATAAGTTTTATTACTTTTTTGTTTCAATTCTTTTAAATCATATGAGGGCACAAATGATTAGGTGACTTTGTTTGCAATGTAGGTATAGTTCTGTATCACTGAATGACAGGGATAAGTTCTGAGAAATGCATTGTTGCATGTGGGGGTCCATCACTGACCAAAACATTATATAGTTCATGACTGTACTTAACATTTTTATATGTGCTCAAGGTTGTTGCATATCTTTGGTTTGAATTTACAATTCAAAAAACTCGAAATCGTATCAGATGTCTTCTTTGGCCACAGTGGAATAAAACTAGAGCTCAATAAATAACATGGGAACATGGAACATGAAACATGGGAAACCACAGAAACACATGGAAACTAAACAATATGCTCCTGAATAACCGAGTGAACTAAGGGAGAGATAAAGCAACACATTTAAAAATTTTTAGAACAAGTGAAAATGAAAACATAACACATCAAAATCTATGAGATATGGAGAAGTAGAACTGCAAGGAAAGTCAACAGTGGTAAGTGCCTACATCAAACAAGTCAGGAAGCTTCAAACAAACCACCTAATGCAACATCTCAAAAACTAGAATCACAAGAGCAAACTAAACCCCAAATTAGTAGAAGAATAGAAATAACAAATATCAGCGCAGAACTAAGTGAAACAGAGACCCCGCCAAAAAAACAATACAAAGGATGTAACAAAACAAAAAAGTTGATTCTTAAAAAAAAGGAAACAAAATTGGTAGACTATTGGCTAGATTAACTAAGGAAAAAAAAATCCAAATATTCAAAATCACAAATGAAAAAGGAGACATTACTGTTGATAGCATAGAAATACGAAAGATATCAGAGACCTCTATGAACAATATGCAACCAGCTGGAAAACTTAGAGGAAAGTAATAAATTCCTGGAAACCCGCAAACTCCCAAGATTGACCAAGGAAGAAATCCAAAACCAGAATAAGCCAATGATAAGTAATGAAATAGAAGCAGCAATTTAAAAGATTCTCATCAAAGAAAAGCTCCTGGTCAGATGAATTCACAGCTGAATTCTACCAAGCATACCCAGAAAAACTAACAGAAAAACTCCTGAAACTGTTCTAAGAAAATCAAGAGGGAATTCTTCTTAGCTCATTGTACAAGGCTGGCATACCAAAACCAGACAAGGCACAACCGAAACAACAAAAGAAGAAGAAGGAGAAAGTAGAAACAGGTAAACATACACACAAAATTCCTCAATAAACTGCTATCAAGTCAAATACAACAGCACATCAAAAAGATAATACGTGATCCCGTGGTTTCGTACCATAGACTGAGGATGGTTCAGCATACACAAATCAGTAAAAGTGATACATTGCATCAACAGAATGAAGAACAAAAACACATCTGATCACTTCAACAGGTGCAGAACAATTAAATTCACCATTCTTCCATGAAAAGAATTTTCCACAAACTACAAATAGAAGCAGCACACCCCCGAACATTAAGGGCTACATATAACAAACCCATTGCCAACAGCACACATAACAGGGAAAGGTTGAAAACATTCCCCTTAAGAACTGGAACAAGACAAGGATGCTTATTTCACCACTCCTATTCAATGTAGTGCTGGAAGTCCTTGCCAGAGTAATCAGGCAAAGGAAAAAAATAAAAGGCACCCAAAGTAGAAAAGAAGATGTCAAATTGAATTATTTTTATTTGCTAATGATATGATCTTATATCCAGAAAACCCCAAAGACTCCACCAAAAAAAATAAAAAAACTCTTCGATCTGATAGATGAATTCAGTAAACTAGTATACAGAAATCAGTAGTCTTCCATGTATGTATTTATTTGTGTGTGTGTCTGTAATAACTATTTATTATCCTGGGTAATGGAACAGGAACTAAATAATACAAGACTTTTCTGGAGTGTATCAGGCACATTTCAACTTTACGTGTCAATATTAACAGAAGACTTTTGAAAGGATTTTTGTGGGGCTTTGGTACCAATGTTTTCCATGACAATGGCAGATTTTGTAAACTACTGTACAAAGATGGTTCTATTATTTGGAAGCTTCCTATTTCATTCAAAAGTCAATAGTTAATATAAAAAATGGTGTAAATTAAAATGCTAATATATTAAATAATTTATAAACATTTGAAATTACAGATACCTTGCAAACAACTCTGTGATAAAAATTGTTTCTTTAAACAAGAAGTAAACACATAGTACAAAATGTGTTTTGATTAGCATATGTTAGCTGAGAAAAGGGCAGGAAAAATTCTCATGCTTGAAATCTAATAGCTTCATGAAATGAAATATTCCTCATTAAACTTTACATACATTTTTAACACTGAAATATTTGCAATATTGACATTTTCAACAATTCCTAATACCTTATTTCATAGCCATAGAAACAAATTTCACATTGTTAAAGTTTTGTGGTGTGTTCGAGTCCAAGGACATTTGAGTTCACTCCTTGATCCATTCCGCTCACAGCGTTTGCATTGGACAAGACGTGCCATGAATTCATTAATTCAAAAGTCAGCACCGAAGGCCCTGCCACACCGTGTAAGATTCATTTATGAAGGGAGAGCGTGTCAGTTTTGTTGCAGGTCTTGTCTGAGTCTCCAATGATAAACAATTCTTGGGATATGGTTGCTATGGCAATGTTGTCCATAAGATAATATGATTACAAAAACAGTAACCCACATCTTTGTCTTTCTTGCTTTGCCGCGGTACTTCAGTTTCTTCCCCAGTTCTACATGGGCTGGGGCATTATTTCAGGTTCAGGCCCTTCCACTTTGGGTCTCCAGAAAAACTGGTCCGGTCCGTGAACAGGTCACGCAGCTCACAGGCCAGTCTCTCTGGCTTCATGATGTCCTGTGACCAGACTTGGTGTCCACTGAGAGTTTGTCTGGTAATATGTGGATCTGATATAACGTTGGGGGTGAAGTAGGAAGAATTCGCTCTCAGCAGGCCCCCAGCTTCTCCTGCCTGGTGGTCCTCCCGGCCAGCTGGAGCTGTCAGCCCCGTCGCTGCATCCCCCAAGTAGGCCCTGAGCTCAGGTGCGCTCTGCGGTGGCCTCCACAAACATCCGAGGCCGCACCCAGTGCTGGGGTCTTTGCCTCCGAGCGGAAGTTCAGTTCCCACTCTCATCCTGATCAAAACTTGGTTCAACGGACTTTTTTTTTCTTTTTGCAGTTTTTGGCCGGGGTTGGGTTTGAACCCACCAGCTCCGGCGTATGGGGCCGGCACCCTACTCCTTTGAGCTACAGGTGCCCGGCCCAGTTCAATGGACTTTAACCCGACTTGAATTTTATTAACTGTTTTCTTGATTTCTTTGTTCAGATCTATGTTGTCCTCTGGGTTTAGTGCAGAAAGAATGATGCTGTGGTTTTCCTTTACTTCTTCACTATATTAACCCATTTTACTGATCCTGTTTCTAATACAAACCCGGTGGCAGAAACCATAACATGGGCCTCTTCAATGACAATAAATGTGTCTCCATCATCGTTTTTCCTGTAGGCAATCAGGTCCTTGCCAGCCAGGTGGTTGCCTGCTGCTCAGGCGTCCCCACTATGCCGGGACCCTCCGGTCCCCCGTGGTCCTTGCTGGCGTCGGGCCTGCGGGCCCCCAGCATGGGCCAGCGCTGCCATGGCACCCGGGCCTGCACTCTGCCAATCAGCAGTGTTTCTATACACCAGTCACAATCTGAGAACCAAATCAAGACACAAAACTTCTGAACAAAATCCTATCAAATCAAATCCAACCTCACACCACGACCCCGGCAGGGCGCGGTGACCAGGGCCTGTGACCCCAGCACTCCAGGGTCTGATCAGAACGACGGAGCCCACGCCTCGCCTGGCCATGATCTGTGGACAGTAGCTGGGTCTAGAGGTGGAGAATTGGGGGATCCCCAAGAGTGAGGTCTTCAGTAGCACTCCCGCGGAAAACGACGTTTCAGACTGGAGGTGGTATTGGAGATGTGTAGGGCCGACTTCTGAACCAAAGGATGAGACTGGCAAGGCCATGGTGGAGCTCGGGGGCGACAGTGAAGAATGCCCTGGTGGTGGCGCTCCGCCCCGGCCATGAGGCTGACTTTGCTCGCGATGAAAGCGGAGCCCCGGCTCATGGCGCCACCGCCGCTCCGGCCGCTAACGGAGACGCAGGTGCCACCTGCCGCCCTCGGCGCGTGCGCTCTGAGCCGCCTGTAACTGTCGCCCAAGACCTGCGGTGGCGGCTCCTGCTCCGCTCTCCTCCCCCAGCCTCCCGCCCTCAAGCTGCAGGGGAGGGGGCCCCCAATTCGCATTTTAAAACTCCCCAGGGACCTGTACTACGTAGCTCTGTGACCACCTTCAGGGATCATTACCACAGGGAATCACGTCCAGGCAATCATAAATGGCATGCCACTGGGGTGAGAGATCTCTCGGTAGGTCGTGACCAGCTTTCCTTCTGTCCCCTCGTGTATGGAACATGGCAACACGTAGGTTAGGAAAAATGTATGACGTTTTTAAAACGCTCCCCTAAAAAAGCAGGGAGCCTAAGGATATTTGCTGAATAAAGAATACTCATGAAATGAAGCTTCTCCCATGCCACTGGATGTTGGAAATTTGGGGTGACAGTGACATTTAAATTTTATTTTAAACTTGTGCTGACCCTCAAAAAAGGCGAGAGTGGAATTTTTAAGAGTGAAACAAGATTGACAGTAGAATCTCTGATAACATTATCTTTTTGGAGAAAAGCTCACTATGTATTTTCAACTGCAATCTTGGGAAGAGTCAGTCCTTAAATTATCAGCATTCTAGATATGTACTGACTTTACTTTATTCTCCCTGTGAAAGTTATAGTTGGCAAGAAAAAGAAATGTCAAAACATGCCTTTAAAATGATATATACTTTCAAACTTTCCCTTTATATATACATTTGCACTTTAATTTTTCAACAAGAACTTTGAAAATGCTTTTTAAAGACTAGATATAAGGTCATTCTTAAGAATATGTGTTTATAAAAAGTATTTCTTGAAAGAAAAGTAGGGAAAAGCCTAGTTAAAATCATTTAAACTAATTTTTTAAAAAGATGTTATTAATAAAAGGCAGGTCATCAGGGATTTTTTTTCCCTCTCTTTGTTTTTCCTATTTGCAAAATAAATAGATGCTACTTAAAAAATAAAATTGTATGTGTAATAAATGAATATATATATAAGAGAGTACAGCAAAAGAGGTGAAATTTTCTTATAATTCACCCTGCAAGTAACCAGTAAGCAGTTAGACATATAGTCTTACTCATTTTTCTATATATCAATAATATATATGCGTAGTTTAATAAAATGCAAGTGTTTTATGCATACCATTCTAAACTACAGTGTTCAAAAATTCATTACAGAAAAGTACAAAAATAATACAACATAATATATGCTCTGAGTAAAATTAACCAAGTT
Organism: Arctocebus calabarensis; assembly: GCA_963573935.1. Classification (NCBI taxonomy): domain Eukaryota; kingdom Metazoa; phylum Chordata; class Mammalia; order Primates; family Lorisidae; genus Arctocebus; species Arctocebus calabarensis. Next base: position 20,518 of record CAUYON010103514.1, read on the forward strand.
ACTGTTTTACATAATTGCTGCAGATCTCTTAAAGGTACAAACACTATATATAAAATTTTAATGGTCTCCACTAGTAGCTTTCAACTGCCACAGTCCCCAAGAGTAGTAACAACCATATTAATTATGTCTTTCTTTCAAATTGCTTTTTTAAAAAAAATCAACATTGTATTTTGAAAATCTAGTAATTTTGACTCATTTAGGTGAGTTTTAGTTATCCATTATTCTACTAATAGACACTGAATTTTCCTCTAGTTTTGTTAAGTATAGCTGTCACATTAAACATACTTGCACATGTATTTGTGTATATATGTGTGCAGAACTTCTGGAGGCTAGATATCTAAAGGTAGAATAGCTGTGTCATATTGAATGTACAACTTCAATTTTATTAGAGCTTGCAAAATCTCTTCAAAGTAATCAAATCAATTTTTTAAGAGGTTTTGTGAAGTTTTTTTTCTTATTTTTTATTATATCATGGTTGTGTACATAAATGTAATCATGAGGTACAATGTGTTGGCTTCATATACAATCTGAAATATTTTCATTGAACTGGTTGACATAACATTCATGGCATTTTCTTAGTTATTGTGTACGGACATTTATATTCTACATTTATTAAGTTTCTCCTGTACCCTTCTAGGATGCACTGTAAACATGGATTTATATTTTCACCAACACATTCTGAAAATGTCTATGTTTTCTATCTAAGTTTTGCCAATCTTACGAGTATTAAATAGCATCTCATTGGTGTTTTAATTTTCATTTCCTTGGGCACTCATAACATGATCTGAATACAATGCAAGTTTCTCTTCTGAGACTTGCATGTCTATATACTTTTCCAATTTTCCCATTTGCTGATAGACTTTTTGTTATAACTTTATGGAAGTTTTTATTTATTCTGAATACTAATCTTTTGGTGGATAGGAACATACATGTATATGTTAGATGAAGCTCATGTTATAATAGTTCTTAATAGTCTTACCAAATAGCTCTGCTCCTTTATTAATTTCTAAAAGTTGGAAAATAAAAAGACCCTATATAATTGTAGATTAATGTTCTATTTTTATGTCAGTTTTTGCTTTATTTTTTCAATACTACTTTGAGATCATCAAATAATTTTGCTGGGCTGTCTTTTTGTATTATGTAGGATTCCTCTTTATTAATGCTTTTTGCTTAAAATATATTTGGGCTTTTAATACTGCTGTGTCACATTTTGTTTGTCTTGCTCTAATGTATGCTTTTTAGATTTTTGTATTTCCACATTTTTCTGTAGTTTTCATTTAACTGTCTTTTATCACTAGTATGTATCTTTGTCTTTTAATCCAATGAACTGTTTCAAATAGGAAAACTCAATTCATTTAAATTTATTCTAGTGATGGAAGCATTTTGGCTTCTTATTTGGTTTGCTTTCTCCTTTCCAGCTTCTTGTTATGTTGAGAAAGTCTTTCTTATGCTTTTCTATTTTTTATTCTCTGCTGATTTCTGTCTTTTTGATGGCAACTCCTATTATTTTAACAAAGATACTTAACTGGCTAACAAAGTATGTGCTCTTGAACAAGATAAGGACATTAAAATAGTTTCACTATTCGCTGAACTTCTGTATGTATGACCTCTTTACTAATGTCTCAGCTTTTAGTTTTAGCATTAAATTGAAACTATCAATTATAATTATTATCTGTGCTTTTACTTGCTGGTTCCCTGGGTTTTCCAATATATTTTAATATCAGTAGATTTCATTGCTCAACAGAGTTTCTTGCATTCACTGTCCTTTGAATTTACTTTTGTTATACTTTTTTTTTTTTTTTGAGACAGAGCCTCAAGCTGTCACCCTGGATAGAGTGCCGTGGCATCACAGCTCACAGCAACCTCCAATTCCTGGGCTCAAGTGAGTCTCCTGCCTCCGCCTCCCAAGTAGCTGGGACTACAGGCG
>CAUYON010103515.1:0-22349 GCA_963573935.1 Arctocebus calabarensis
TCTTTATTTGCCCACAGCTCTCTCACCCTGAGAAAGTTGGAGACCCAAATAGTGTACATCAGGCACACATAATTGGGCTTTAGCCTTGGAAACTTTGTACCTAAATCAGGTAAAAAGTTCAATAGAGCTTGGGTAACGTGGGTAACGTGGCATTCCTTTGCATCTGGTGATCCCAAAAGAAGGTCATCTACATACTGAATAAGAGTCACTGTGGAATATGAGAAACAGCTCAAGTTTTTTTTTTTTTTTTTTCCTTTTAGAGACAGAAACTTACTTTGTCACTCTTGGTAGAGTGCAATTACATCACAGCTCACAGCAACCTCCAGCTCTTGAGCTTATGTGAATCACTTGCCTCAGCCACCCAAGTAGCTGGGGCTACAGGCACCCACCCCAATGCCCGGCCATTTTTTGGTTGCAGCTGTCATTGTTGTTTGGCAGGCCCAGGCTGGATTTGAACCCGGGTCCCAGCTACTTGGGAGGCTGAGGCAAGAGAATCACCTAAGCTCAGGAATTGGAGGTTGCTGTGAGCTGGGATGCCACAGCACTCTACCAAGGGTGACAAAGTGAGACTCTGTCTCTAAAACCAAAAACAACAACAACAAAAAAAAAAACCAAACCTCCTCTGAACATTACTAATTAATAAATCAAACAAGCAAACAAAAAGGAAATTTCTTCAGCTGTATGTGTAATATCAGGGGATTAAACTAGATGATCTTTGAGGTTTCTTCTAATACCATGGTTCCAATATAGAAAAACGTCAATCTTTAGTATTAGCAAGGAAAATACCAGCTTCATAGACAAAGGCTATTTGACTTACCTGCAATAACTTGCCTTATTAACTGTATCTTCAGAAGAATCAGATCCTAAAAAAATTTACCCCCAAGCCCCCGAAAAGAAGTCAGTAAAAGGTTTTTTACTGAAAAGACTAAACTCAAAAGATATACTTGTTAAAAAAAAATTTAGTTGTTGCAAAACAGGTACTCATTCATCTAGAAATATTTACTGTGCCTTAATTTCCTCATCTATAAAATAAATATAACAGTAACGACTCCAGAGGATTGACATACATCTTAAATGAGTTATACAAGAAAAGCACAATAGGGCCTAGAATAGTTCAGTACCTTTAAATATTAAGTACTATAGCATTTAAATTATTTTCATGACATAACACCTGTTGTCTAAGCATTTATGATCTTAAGGGGGAAAAACACATACAGGAAATTTCAATAAAATCTATTAAGTATTATGGTAGATGTGGTGCTTAGGAGTTCAAAACATGGCCACCCTTTCCAATTATAAACATAATCTAAAACATAAGCCAACTAGAGAGACTCTTTTGAACTCTGAGTTTAGTTCTTTTCTTTGGAGACAAGAGTGGAAGATAAGTAAACTATGAAGGAATACAGATTTTATTTTACTTGAATTTTTTTTTTTTTTTTTGAGACAGAGCCTCAAGCTGTCACCCTGGATAGAGTACTGCGGCATCATAGCTCACAACAACCTCCAATTCCTGGGCTCAAGTGAGCCTCTTGCCTCTGCCTCCCAAGTAGCTGGGACTGCAGGTGCCCGCCACAACGCCAGGCCATTTTTTTTTTTTGGTTGCAGCCATCATTGTTGTTTTGGCGGGTCCGGACTGGATTCGAACCCGCCAGCTCAGGTGTACGTGGCTGGTGCCGAGCCTTTACTTGAATTTTTTTGAGACACGGTCTCATTTAGTCGCCAAGGATAGTGTGCAGTTAAAGCAATTCTCCTGTCTCAGCCTCCTGACTAGCTGAGACTACATACAGGTGCATACCTCCACGTGTGGCTATTTTCAATTTTTTGTAGAGACAGGTCTCACTATGTTGCTCAAGCTGATCTTGAACTCCTGGCCTCAAGTGATCTGCTAGCCTTGATCTCCCACAGTGCTAACATTACAGGCATTGAGTCACTAGGCCCAGACATTAGCTCTTCTTAAAATGCTTTCTCATCTAGAATAACATAGCTTGGATCCCTCTAAATATTGCTACAATCTATCATGTTCTTTTTTTATTGTTACTTTTCCAAAATAATACTATACATGCTTAATCCAGGCATCTTTTTTTGGCTCCCTTTATAAAGTAAGATTTCTCAAGGTGGGAACCACATCCTTTAGATTATTTATAACTCACCATAGGGCTGGTAAAATTCACTTTCTAAAGCTCTCCACTATATGCATAAGTTATGATCAGAGTTTTTGGCCTATACTGGCAAAACTATAAGATAAGCAATCCACCAATTATTATTCTAAACTTAAAAAAATCTGAGACCCTTACCCAATTCAATGTAGACAGATTTATTCTGAGGTTGTATCTGCTGCTTTGTCCTCAGAGATCTCACAATTCCAAGGTTGGAGAGTTGGACACTAGGACTGGTTTCCTGCTAAGCAGTACATTAAAGAATGGTCAACCAATTTTCGGCCATTTCTATGCTTTTTGTCTGGACACTTGAGGCCGCAGACAAAATATATCAACCATCATCAGTCAGCTAAAATTTATCACACCTGGAAAATCTCCTGGAAAACTACACCAAAATGTCTGCATTATATATGATTTGAATTTCTTTGGTCTATTGTTTTAAATTTTTGAAAACTGATTTTATATTATAAGTGTAATCTTTTAAAGTATTAAAATAGCATATTTTGAAGCTGATATTTGATTCACATTTCCTATCACATTTGATAACAGGGTTGTAGACTAAGATAAATTTTTAAAAAGGACAAATGACAACAATGAAATCACTACATTCCTAAGAATAGTAAGAAAAAGAATAGTTAAAAGTCTAACATTACTTTGACAAAACTTCTAATTTTTCCTTTTTAGCCCTTGTATATCTCCAGAAAAACAAATGCTAGTACCATGAGAGCTATTACTTTTAAGATCCCCATTATTCATTCACTTATCAGCAATGACAAAGCAAATCACTACATTTTCTAAGACAATCACATTTAAGTTGAAGTAATTTTGAAATGCTTAAAAATATCAGTGACGTGGTAGCTATTTTAGATAAACATGGGAGCAAATAAAGCTCTCAAGTAGGAAAGGGGCCTGCATGTCTTTTTCTCTCTCTTTTTGTTAATTTTTGAGATGGGTATCTTCCTCTGCTGTCCAGGCTAGTCTTGAACTCCTGGGCAATCCTCCCCCCTCAGTCTCCCAATTAGCTGGGACTACAGGCACATCCACCTTGCCTCCTCTCTTGACCACAGCAGATACCTTGACTTCTGAACTCCTCTGACTCTTATTGATTAGGGTACTTTTCCAACTACTTTATTTATCATCTTCCCTACTTTACTTTGTATATAAATCCATAATGATTTAGAACATTCACCAACTCACAATGCTCAATAAAAAGATGTCAGAATAGATGAAAATGGTCTTACAAAGGTAGGATTTTCATGTTCGCTCTGTCGAAGTCTTTTGGCACGGTTTCTGTAGCCCATACTTTGAATGATAGATACTTCATCCTTTAGAAGTTCAGGAGAGTTATTTCCCTTTTTCGCAAAATTATAACTGTTTGCAACTACAAATTATAAGAGAAAATGTTATTTCTGTAGCCATATAAAAAGTAAGCATTGTAATAACCAAGAGAAACCCTGTGTATGTTCTTTATTATGGTAAGTAGCAGTAGGGTTAACTATAATTTTTCTTTTTCTTTTTTTTTGAGATGGAGTCTCAACTCTGTCACCCAGGGTAGAGTATCCTGATATCATAGCTCACAGCAACCTCAAACTCCTGAATTCAAGTGATTCTCCTAAGTGGCTGAGACTGCAGGTCTCACCCAGGCTTGACTAGTTTTTTCTATATTTTAGTAGAGATTGAGTCTTGTTCTTGCTTAGGCTGCTCTCGAACTCCTGAGCTCAAGGGATCTAACTGCCTCAGTCTCTCAGAGTGCTAGGATTACAGGCGTGAGTGACTGTGCCCAACCAATACTTTTATTCTATTTATTTATTTATCTTTTTTTTTTTTTTGCCAGGGCTGGGTTTGAACCTGCCACCTCCAGAATATGGGGCTGGCGCCCCACTCCTCTGAGCCACAGAGACAGTCTCAGTCTGTTACCCTGGGTAGAGTGCCCTGACATCAGTGCTCACAGCAACCTAAAATTCCTGGGCTCAGATGACCCTCTTGCCTCAGCCTGTTGAGTATTTAGGACTGTAAGCAACCTCTACAATGCCTGGCTAGTTTTTTCTATTTTTTTGTTTTTTGTAGAGACAAGAGTCTCACTTTATCGCCCTTGGTAGAGTGCTGTGGCTTCACACAGGTCACAGCAACCTCCAACTCCTGGGCTTAGATTCTCTTGCCTCAGCCTCCTGAGTAGCTGGGACTACAGGCGCCAGCCACAATGCCCAGCTATTATTTTGTTTTCCAGGTCAGCCAAGGCTGGGTTTGAACCTGCCACCTTTGGCACATGGGGCCGGCACCCTACTCCATGAGCCACAGGCGCTGCCCTAGTTTTTTCTATTTTTTAATAGAGATGGGGTCTCCCACTTGCTCAGGCTGCTCTCAAACTCCTGAGCTCAGGCGATCCACCTGCCTTGGCCTGGCCTCCACCAATATTCCTAAAAATCAACTTTGGAAATTCTATTCTTTGAAAATGAAAAAGCAAACAGGTCATCAAAGTTATTTTTAGTCCTTGCTTTCTATCTCAGCACTAACAAATCTGGTATTAATTCAGTCTTTCACAAATCAAAGACACCAATAATGTTACACGCATCATTATTTTCTGTACCACTAAGAAAGAAAGCATGCCAAATTTATTTTTTCTTTGAAACAGAGTCTCACTCTGTCACCCGGACTGGATTTCAGTGGTGCTAATATAGCTCGCTACAACCTCCACTTCCTGGGCTCAAGTGATCCTCTTGCCTCCTGAGTAGCTAAGGGTATATGCACACACAAACGTACTTGGCTATTTTTTTTTTTTTTTTGGTAAAGATGGCAGTCTCACTGTGTTGCTCACTATGAGCGTCTAGCCTTAAGAGATCCTCTCTCCTTGGCTTCCCAAGTGTGGGGATTACCATACCCAGCCCATAAACACACCAAATTAAACAATGACACACCATTGATAATAAAATGGCTCCCAATTTCAGAGATGTTAAGATGTGAAAAATGTACATCTTAAAGAGTGATAAAATAAGGTGTGAGGCCAGTGGGAATGATTTAAAAAATAGATTACAGAGCTACAATTAACCTAAGCCAAAAGGTGTTATTAGCTACTCATAAAAAATAACCATGCAAACTTCCTAAGGATTTTTATGGACAGCTATTTGAGTATTGGCTTCTGGGGCTATTCAACACTTACACTGTAATCCTGTGTCAAGCTCAAAAGCATGAATGATTTTCAATAGCTCTTCAACGAGTTGACTAAACCTTGTGCTTTCTTGTAGGCTTCTGAAATTAAATTGTTTGAGGGACATACTCAGCAAGTGATTATCAACTTTTTAAAGACATTAAAATAAGACATGTAGACAAATAAAACAAAATGCAGCAATAGTAAAAAAACCTATGTTCCAAGAACAGAGCCATCAGTGATATTACACTATCATTGATATCAGAATGAATTGTGAGATGGTATTGATTAATTTTGTAATTTGTCACTCATTTAAATCTAACAAGAGCACAAAACTATGTGTTATAATCTTACCCTGAATCCAAAGTAGATATAAATTCATTGCATAGTGAACTCACTACTCTTAACATCTGAACCCTCTTTAATTCCTCACGACTAGCTTTCTCAGGCATTTCTGTCAAATGATAATGATGTCATTTTGAAAACACAGATAGATAACAATGTCCAATGAGAGATTTGGGATTGGAAAAGTGGAAAATAAAAATCATTTATTCCTGGTACCTACTATGTACCAAATATTGGAAAGACAATGTTGATCGTCACTACCCTAGTAGAACGTACCTTTTGGCAGAAGAGAAGCAAAATATATAAATATATTTGTAAGTAAATGCAATGAAGAAAAATAAAAGTAAGATTAGCAATGGGGCAGGGTGATGAAATCCTTCATTAGATAAGACTGTAGGTACATAAACTACAGAAAAAGGCAATATGTTGCTAATTCTTGTATATGGCAGATGTCCCATAAAATGTTCAGGAAAAAAAAAAAGAAAATAGTTTAGAAATGATTTCCTCTGTTCAAAACACTTAATACAATGTTTCTGTCGATGAATGTTTTTATAGGAATACCAGCCATATTATTGAAGAATTTCTACTTTTTCCTGATGCTGTTGCTTCCAACCTCCCATCATTAGCCAAATTATATACCTTTTGGTTATATTATTCTTACACAAAGGACACTGTGAAGGCCCTTTCTTCTGGTTGAGAAGTTTCAGCATACAAAATCTATAAATTATAAAGAAAAGAACAATTTAAGTTGTTTTCTTTTGTAGAGAGAGTATTCAAAGGTAGCTATGAAAAGATAATATCAAAAGACCTCTTAAAAGCCAATTAAAAGATAATGGCAGGTGAATACCAACCAATGGTTTTCTAATCGTTTTTAAATGCTGCATAACCAAAAACCCAAACTATATAGCAATGATATATGAAAACTGAACTTACATAGATATGGCTTACTGTTATAACTAAATAAAACTTACTGAAAGTTAATATATTTAATGATATATTTATAATTATTTCATGCTATATAATCAGACATAAATGGTTAAGTAGTTCATGTAAAATTATTCTAATTAGTTTAAAAACTCAGTATTTCACCACAAATCTGCAATAATCAAGACACTGTGGTAAGAGTGTAAAGATAGACATATATAACACATTAATGGAATAGAACTGAGAGTCTATAAATAAACTCATACATAACATCTGTGATCAACTGATATTCAACAATGATATAAGACAATTAAATTGGGGAAAGAACAGTTTTTTTTTAGAGACAGAGTCTCACTTTATCACCCGCAGTAGAGTGCCCGATATCACAGCTCACAGCAACCTCCAACTCCTGGGCTTAGGCAATTCTCTTGCCTCAGCTTCCCGAGTCACCGGGACTACAGGTGCTTGCCACATGGTCTATTTTTTGTTACAGTTTGGCCGGGGCTAGGTTCAAACCGTGATCCTTGCTTGGTCTATGGGGCTGGTGCCCTACCCACTGAAGCACAGGTGCTGCCCAGAATAGTTTTTTTAACAGATGGTATTGGGACAACTGGATATCCACACTTATAAACCAGAAGTAGAGAAAGCAGTGGTTATGATAATTAAAAGCAGTGATTTACTCAAATAATCAATATTTACTATATGTCTGGTGCTGTTTTAGATGCAGGGGATTCAATGGAAAAGCAAAATAAAATATAAAGAACATAATATTCTGGTGAGGTGGGTGACTAGATAGGGAATAAATAGCAGACATTGACACTGAAGAGAGCCAGGAAAGAAAAGATTAAGGGGACTGAAAGTCATTGGAGGCTCGGCGCCTATTGCTCAAGCAGCTAAGGCACCAGCCACATACACCAGAGCTGGCAAGTTTGAATCCAGTCTGGGCCCACCAGACAACAATGACGGCTGCAACCAAAAAATAGCGGGCGTTGTGGCAGGGGCCTATAGTCCCAGCTACTTGGGAGGCGGAGGCAGGAGACTCCCTTGAGCCCAGGAATTGGAGTCTGCTATGAGCTATGATGCCATAGCACTCTACCCAGGGCGACAGCTTGAGGGTCTGTCTCAAAAAAAAAAAAAAAAAGTTATTGCAAATAGTGAGCTTGATAAAGCACTTAGCATTTTTTACTGGCCAGATCCTTTAACATGTATAACTCTCTCTTAAACCTTCATTTAACTATAGACACTTGTCCCTGATCAAAGAGAAATCAAGTGGTGAAGGTGATACTGGATCCAGGATTGATTTGCAGCAAAGCCCAAAATCTTTCTTCTTTGGCAAGGAAACGAAGTCTAGAGAAATACCCATAATCTTTCTACCAGACAAAATGAATGTAGGTAGGTATGAACAAAAAGATTCAGGGGTTCTTCTCCACCTATACAGATACTTCAAATGCCACACTGTACTCAGCAATGATTCTCTACATAGTCTAGGGGAAGAGGGTGTAAAAAGCTACCTGCATAGTACCTAAATATGCTTTAAAGACACAGATGAGAGGCTACCACTTTTTGAGAAGATATAAATACATATGCATTCTAGTATGATGAATCAAGGTGGTATCAGTATATTATCCTGGTAAATGTTGCAACTGAACAATTCAGAGCCGGGCTAGAGAGAGAATTCCCCATTATAGTTCTCCAGAATACAGTGGAGAGACAAACTAAGTTGTATTATCTTCTAGTCTATACAACAATTTTATAAATAATGCATGGGAACTAGGTATGCAGAGATTAACCAAGATAAGGACTCTAATCTTTCTTTTTTCTTTTTAGAGACAGAGTCTCACTTTGTCACCCTTGGTAGAGTGCTATGACTTCACAGCTCACAGCAACCTCCAACTCCTGGGCTTAGGTGATTCTCTTGTCTCAGCCTCCTGAGTAACTGGGACTACAGGCACATACCACAATGCCCAGTTATTTTTTTGCTGCAGTTCGGCTGGGGCACCCTCGGTATATGTGGCTGGTGCCCTACTCACTGAGCCACAAGTGCCACCCAGGACTCTAATCTTTCTTTATGCTGGAAAAAGAAGAGATGCATAAAAGTTGTTAAAGTCAAAAGACAGGGTGGCGTCTGTGGCTCAGTGAGTAGGGTGCTGGCCCCCTATACCGAGGGTGGCAGGTTGAACTCGGCCCCAGCCAAAATGCAACAAAAAACAGCTGGGCGTTGTGACAGGCACCTGTAGTCCCAGCTACTCGGGAGGCTGAGGCAAGAGAATCTCCTAAGCCCAAGAGCTGGAGGTTGCTATAAGCTGTGACAACATAGCACTCTACTAAGGGCAACAAAACCAGACTCCGTCTGTTTCTAAAAAATAAATAAATAAATAAATAAAGTCAAAAGGCAAAATGAACTTGTACATTACTTGAAGACTGACCTAAGTAAAACATTGACATTAAGTGGGTTGGCTCGGTGCCTGTGGCTCAACAGGCTAAGGCGCCAGCACATACACCTGAGCTGGCGGGTTCGAATCCAGCCTGGGCCCACCAAACAACAATGATGGCTGCAACCAAAAAATGGCTGGGCTGTTGTGAAGGGCGCCTGTAGTCCCAGCTACTTGGGAGGTGGAGGCAAGAGACTCGCTTGAGTCCAGGAATTGGAGGTTACTGTGAGCTCCACAGTACTCTATCCAGGGTGACAGCTTGAGGCTCTGTCTCAAAAAAAAAAAAAAAAGATAACAGTGGCTTATCTTTCAGGTCTCAGAAAAAGAATTCATTAAATTGTGTTTTAGAGCTGTTGGGTATCTATGTAATATACCCATTAAATGAGAATGCACGCTTAAGTTCTACTAGAGGTTCTCAGCATAAAGTTCTGAGACAAGTTTTGCCCTTTTTAAATTTGTAAAACTCAATGCTTACGATACATTTTAAGGCAAATGCAGTATCTGAAGGGTGGCTTCATCTTTTGAAGAAAAAGCTGATGAGGCCTGTGCAGTGGCTCACGCCTATAATCCTAGCACTCTGGGAGGCTGAGACAGGTGGATTGCTTGAGCTCAGGAGTTCAGGACCAGCCTAATCAAGAGCCAGACCCCATCTTTAAAAATAGGCAGGCCTTGTGGCATGCCCCTGTAGTCCCAGCTAATTAGGAGGCAGAGGCAAGAGGATCACTCGAGCCCAAGAGTTTGAGATTGCTGTGAGCTATGACATCACAGCAATCTACTGAGGGAGACAAAGTGAGACACTGTCTCAAAAAAAAAAGCTGGGCGGCACCTGTGGCTCATTGAGTAGGGTGCCGGCCCCATATACCAAAGGTGGCGGGTTCAAACCTGGCCTCGGCCGAATTGCAAAACAGAAAAATAGCTGGCCCCTGTAGTCCCAGCTACTCGGGAGGCTGAGGCAAGAGAATCGCCTAAGCCCAGAAGTTAGAGGTTGCTGTGAGCTGTGTGACACCACGGCACTCTACCGAGGGCGTAAAACAAGACTCTTGTCTCTACAAAAAAAAAAAAAAAAAAAGCTGATGGAAAATAATCAGTAAATCAGTGCCACAAACCAATGATAGGTACTTTTCAGAGTACTTTTTTCTTTCTTTTTTGTTTTAAAACATCTATACCCTAAGCACTTTAACATTGTTGTGGAAACTCATCCCAGAGTGCTGGGATGATTACAGGCGTGATCCACCACAGTCAGCAATATCTAATTTTGTTAATTCTTATCCAAGTCTATCCTGGCAGGGAAAAATAAATAAATAATTCTAATTCTAGGCAAAATAAACACAGGCAGACTTTTGGCTACTTTTTTTTTTTTTTTTTGAGATAAGAGTCTCACTTTGTTGCCCTGGGTAGAGTGCTGTAGCCTCACAGCAACCTCCAGCTTTTGGGCTTAGGCAATTCTCTGGCCTCAACCTCCTGAGTAGCTGGGACTACAGGTGCCCGCCACAACGCTTGGCTATTTTTTGTTGCAGTTTGGGTTTGAACCCGCCACCCTCGGTATATGGGGCTGGTGCCCTACTCACTGAGCCACAGGCGCTGCCCTTGGCTACTTTTGATTATATTGGGGGTCCTGGATTCTTACTTCTGTATTTTTCCTGTCAACACAACTAAGATTATGTACCTATTTGGCCCCAGAAGGGAAATAAAGATCCTGAGAGATCCACAGCTTAGCTTAGCATCTCAGAATCCATTTAGGTTACTGGTCTTTTCAATAGTAAAAGGCCTTGCTTTTTTTTTTTTTTTTTTTTTGAGACAGAGCCTCAAGCTGTCACCCTGGGTAGAGTGCTGCAGCATTACAGCTGACAGCAACCTCCAACTCCTGGGCTCAAGCGATTCTCCTGCCTCCGCCTCCCAAGTACATGGGACTGTAGGCGCCTGCCACAACACCCGGCCATTTTTTGGTTGCAGCCATCATTGTTGTTTGGCGGCTCTGGGCTGGATTCAAAAACGCCAGCTCAGATGTATATGGGCTGGCGCCTTAGCCACTTGAGCCACAGGCGCTGAGCCAGGCCTTGCTTTCTTGATCAAACCTCTTATTTATGCTTTAGTTCTAAAAGTAAGCATCTACTTTGACCTCTTCATTTAGGATATTCTGCCTACGTTCCTTGCATGATATTCCTGTGAAGGTTCTTAGCCTTTATCCTCAGCCCCCTATGGCTGAATCCCTGCTACTTTTCTTACATAATCACTAACTTGACCTTCTGTTCATTTCTGCAGCTAGGCTCCTGAGAGACTATGTCAGGCTTCTTGCTAGATTCTCTGTTTCTTGACTATTTCTGACAAACTAACCCATTACTGAAGTCCAGAATTCCCTGAGATTATGATCTAATGTATCTGGCAATCAAACTGCCCTATCACCAACCCACCGTTAATCTGGACTTCTTCAGTTAGCTGACCCCAAGACTTGCCTTACTTAGTTTAACTGGTCTTTAGACATTAGTCATCCTTGGTGTGGTCTGTCTTACTTACTATCCGCCCAACAAATCGACAGGAAGGTCATTGCTCAGAACAACTTCTCAAATTTTAACATACATAAGAATCTCCTGGGGATCGTGTTAAAATGGAGGTATGGGGTAGGACTAAGATTCTAGCAAGCACCTATGTGATGGCTCAGTGCCTGTGGCTCAACAGGCTAAGGCGCCAGCCACATACACCAGAGCTGGCGAGTTTGAATCCAGCCCGGCCCACCAAACAACAATGACGGCTACAACCAAATAAATAAATAAATAAATAAATGGCCGGGCGTTGTGGCAGGCGCCTATAGTCCCAGCTTCTTGGGAGGCAGAGGCAGGAGACTCGCTTGAGCCCAGGAATTGGAGGTTGCTGAGAGATGCCACAGCACTCTATCCAGGGTGACAGCTTGAGGCTCTGTCTCAAAAAAAAAAAGAAAAAGCACCTATGTGATGCTGTTGCTGATGACCCATGAGCCCCACTTTAATATTAAGTTCCATGGGTGAACATTAGGGAAGTTAGGATTATGGAAATAGAGTTAGATTCTAACTGAGGGTCTAAAAAGACTGAAAAAGTCATTTTAAGACAACACATACAACCGACTCATTGAATAAAAAAAATTAGCTCTTATGGGTGTGAGATAAAAAAAATTCAACCTGGGTGGCACCTGTGTCTCAAAGGAGTAGGGCGCCAGCCCCCATATGCTGCAGGTGGTAGGTTCAAACCCAGCCTCAGCCAAAAACAAAAACAAATACAACATTATTCCTCCCAGTTCCTGAAGATGAGTAAAACATCAAATAATCTGCCCCACAAAAAAACAAAAGATTAACTGGGTGACCTCTAACTCCAAAGTCTATACGCTCATTTCCTTTATTTACTATAATCCTATTTGTGATTGATAAGTATCTTTCTTATTTATTTATTTTTGTTATCCTTTTGTTAATTTTAATTTTGTTTCCAAACAGTCTTTAGCTGTCGCCTGGTAGAATGCTATGGCATCATAGCTCACAGCAACCTCAAACTCTTGGGCTCCAACGATTCTCTTGCCTCAGGCTCCCAAGTAACTGGGACTACAGGCACCCGCCACAATGCCTAGCTCTTTTGTTATTGTTGTTTCACTGTTGTTTAGCAGGCCCAGGCCATGAGTGAACCCGCCAGCCCCTGTGTATGTGGCCGGTACCCTAACCACTGAGGAACAGGGGTCAAGCCTCTATTATCTTTCTTTTATTTCCTCATCAGCACCAAACATTGAAGACCATCATAGCCGGATATTGTGGTAGGCATCTGTAGTCGCAGCTACTTGGGAGGCTGAGACAAGAGAATTATTTGAGTACAAGAGTTGAGGTTGCTGTGAGCTATGACACCACAGCACTCTACTGAGGGTGACAAAGTGACATTCTATTTCAAAAATAAAAAAAAATAATAATAAGGGGTGGCGCCTGTGGCTCAGTGAGTAGGGTGCCGGCCCCATATACCAAGGGTGGCAGGTTCAAACACGACCCTGGTCAAATTGTAACAAAAAAAAAAAAAAATATATATATATATATTATGTAATTATACCATTAAAGTCAATCTTACTTTTTTTTTTGAGACAGAACCTCAAGCTGTCACCCCGGATAGAGTGCTGTGGCATCACAGCTCACAGCAACCTCCAATTCCTGGGCTCAAGCGAGTCTCCTGCCTCCGCCTCCCAAGTAGCTGGGACTACAGGCGCCCGCCACAACGCCTGGCCATTTTTAGGTTGCAGCCATCATTGTTGTTTGGTGGGCCCAGGCTGGATTCGAACCCGCCAGCTCAGGTGTACGTGGCTGGTGCCTTAGCCCGCTGAGCCATAGGCTCCGAGCCACAATCATCCATTTAATTTAAACTTTAGTAGTTAAGGCCTCTGTTTTTGTTCCATTTATTTGTTTGTTTGTTTTTTTTGAGACAGAGCCTCAAGCTGTCACCCTGGATAGAGCGCTGTTACATCACAGCTCACAGCAACCTCCAATTCCTGGGCTCGAGGGAGTCTCCTGCCTCTGCCTCCCAAGTAGCTGGGACTACAGGCGCCCGCCACAATGCCCGGCCATTTTTTGGTTGCAGCTGTCATTGTTTGGTGGGCCTGGGCTGGATTTGAACCCGCCAGCTCAGGTGTATGTGGTTGGTACCTTAGCCTGTTGAGCCACAGGCACCGAGCCTCCATTTGGTTTTTATTAGAGTTATTTCTTGAGTATTTTTCTCAAATAGATCACTTAGTTTTTAAAATTTTTTAATTCTTAAAAGTCCTCAAAAATCTTTTTTCTTATCTTGATGAATGAATGAAATCCTGGCTGGGTATAGGATTCTTGTGTTGCAGGCCTTTCCTCTCGGTAGTCTCTAGATGTTATTTCGATATCTTCTCGCTTTTAGGACTTCCAGTATTATATATGAGAAGTCCAATGCTCATCTTTTTTTTAACCTGTAGATAATTTATTCCTTTTAATTGAAAACTTCAGCTTTATTGCTTATTCTTGAGAGTTCAGGATTTTACCAACGTATGTATAAGTTTATACAAGGCAGGACAATTAAGTTCACAAACTTACCTTAGAAAAAGTGCTACTTATCTCATTGGTGAATATCATTATGGTCACCTTCAAAGTACTCCCCCCTTGGGAAGCTATGCGCAGACACCAGTGCCTAGTCCATCCTTCAAAGCAATTTTGGAACTCTTTTTCTGGAATGGCCATCAGAGCTATCATCCTACATGTGCGGTCTGATAAGTAAGTTCTATTTTCTTTTTTTTTGAGACAGAGTTTCACTATGTCACCCTCAGTAGAGTGCCATAGTGTCATAGCTCACAGTAACCTCAAACTCTTGGGCTTAAGCGATTCTTTTGCCTCAGCCTCCCAAGTAGCTGGGACTACAGGCACCTGCCACAACACCCTGCTATTTTTTTGTTGCAGTTGTCGTTGTTTAGGTGGTCTGAGCCGAGCTCAAACCTGCCAGCCTCAGTGCATGTGGCTGGCGCCGTAACCACTGTGCTACAGGCACTGAGCCGACAATTAAGTTCTTGAACTCATTCTAGAAAAAGTTCTTTGAAGGGTGGACTAGGCTCTGGCATCAGTGCATAGCTTTCCCAAAGGGAGTACTTAGAAGGCGACCATAGTGATAGTCACCAGAGAGGTATGTAGCATTTTTTCTAGAATGAGTTCAAGAACTTAATTATCTAACCTCATATGTCAATCAGCTATTGTCATAATAATGCTGCATAATAGTTTCCATAACAAACTACCACAAAATTTCAATGACATTAAACAACAAGCATTTATTTGTCATTCACCCATCTACAAATCTAAGCTGGACTTACCTCTAAGCTTTGGGTTAAGTCCAGGCCTGCTTGATGTATTTTTCATCCTCCTTGGATCAGGAGACTCCCAAAGCATGTTCTTCCCATTTTTCTGCTTGAATATATCCACTAAGAACTTTCCACTAGCCAAAGTGAGTCACATGGCCAAATCCAAAGTCAAGAGTTAGAAACCTGCTCACCCATGCAAGGGGGAGGAAATTGATAATTTAATGTACTATAAAATGTGAATCATCTACTATCATCCTCATGGAACCAAATGAGAATTTGATACACTTTTCCAATCTGTAAACTTGGGTGTTTGTTTTGTTTAAGAAAATTTTAATTTATTATGGTCATCCCTTGGTGTATTTAGGACATTGGTGCTGGCATCTCTGTGTATACCAAAATCCATGGATGCCTAAGTCCCACAGTTGGCCCTGTGGAGCCTGCTTATAGGAAAAGCCTACCCACCCTTTGTTTAGGCTTCAGATTCTGTGAGTACTATATTTTTGATCTGCCTTTGGTTGAAAAAAATCCACTCATAAGTAGACTGAGGCAGTTTAAACCCATGTTGTTCAAGGGTCAACTGTACTTATTTAATCATGTTTATCCTTTGTCAGTTCTCTTTTCTCCTCCTTGATGTCCTATCTTTGTTTGTTATCTCTCCCAGATCTATCTTCCAAGTGTCTTATTTTTTCATAATTCTGTCTTTTTGTATTTTTAAGATATTATTTATTTATTTTTTTGCCCAGGGCTGGGTTTGAACCCACCACCTCCGGCATATGGGGCTGGCACCCTACCCCTTTGAGCCACAGGCGCCGGCCGAGATATTATGTTTTGAGGGATTTCTCCTATTCATCTAGGTTACTAACTCTGAATGCAGTAGTAGGCATCCTCTCCTTTAGTTAATCTACTTCTTTTTAAATTTGAGATCATGGTATCTAGTTACAGAAAGTTCGTGTGTGTGCAATGCCCAGGACTGTCCTGATTTTAGCCCTGAAAATCTCATTTGCTTGAATCTCCCTCAGTCCCAGGCAAACCAGGATGGTTGGCCACTCTAATGCTATATTTGAATCTCTTTAAGCCTTAGTTTTATGTTTTAAAAGTTATTACCCCTCTCTGCTAGCAATTCTCCTTTGCTGGATGCCTGTCCGGTTTGTTCTTCCTGTTTCTGGGCGCTAGGAATTCTCAGATGTTTTGTCTTTGTTCCTTATCTACTGTACTGAGATGATTTGGGTCTCACCTATCGTGCACCAGACTTTAAAATGAATTAAGTAATAAGCTTTGCTGGGTCTAAGGGGAAACTTAACAAGGTCAGGGTAGGAAGTGAAGAGAAGGCACAGGTCCCCTTCCTTTCATCATCCATTAGAGAAGTGTGCCAGTGCACACTTCTGGAGACATGGTGTGGGTCCATGTTCCAGTGGAGTCACCTGCACCCTACTGCTCTCCTTTTATAGACCAAAGATGAGAAAACAACCTTATTAACAAAAGGCCACACAAACTCTTTAGGAACCAGGAACTCTGTGTTGGATACTAGCTGTTTAAAGGAGTTGTCTAGGAATTCCAGCTGCCAGCCCCTGGAGTCTGTGGGGAGGCAATTCTCTTATAAGTTTCTGGTGTCTTTGTTTATCTTATGAGTAGACGCACTGACATTTTATTGTGGACTAATTTTTCAAGGAAGTTGCCGTAGTGAATGGCCTTGAGAGATAGAGATAGCATCTCCCTATGGAGCCAAGGGCAATTTTGTTTGTTGACTACTGGAATAAAGATGTCTTCTGGCTCGGCACCTGTAGCTCAGTTGGCTAGGGTACCAGCCACATACACTGGAGCTGGCAGGTTCAAATCTAGCCCAGGTCTGCCAAAAGACAATGACAACTACAACCAAATAAAAAAAATAGCTGGGTGTTGTGGTGGGCGCCTGTAGTCCCAGCTACTTGGGAGGCTGAGGCAAGAGAATTGCTTGAGCCCAGGAGTTGGAGGTTGCTGTGAGCTGTGATGCCACGGTGCTCTACCCAGGTGACATAGTGAGACTCTGTCTAAAAAGAGAGAGAGAGAGAGAGAGAGAGAGAGAGAGAGAGAGAGAGACCTTCAAGAGCGCAATTGGATAAGTTTGCTTGCAGCCCCCCTTTAAAATATCGGTCACTTCCCAAGCTTCATTTCCTCAGCTGTGACACGTGCTGCTCGTGCAACACCCACCTGTACCCTCCTCTGTGTTGCCGCCATGGGACTTGGTGGGGGCAAGGAACCAATGCAAACATGAAGCTCATGCCGCCTGCCATGCTATATAAGCAATAAAGTCCTTTGTCTTTGACCTGATATTCCTGGGTCCTCTGCTAGCATCTAGGAAACTCTGGCAGGGTAACTTGTTAGCTTTAAGCAGGGTAAATTCTCACACCCTTCCCAGTTTTTGAAGGAACCCATTAGAAATTATGTGGTCTCAGGCAGGGGGAAGGGAACCACTGGTCCCATGGGAAGCGGAGTCCAGCAGAAGCCCCTCTCCACTATGCTCCAGTCTCAGCTGATTTGTGGTCCAGGCAGTTCAGAGTGAGATCATTTTTGGATAGTTCTGCCTATTTCACTACAGTGGATAACAGACAACTAGAGTGTTCGATAATCCCTGATCTTTATAGTCTAATCTATGGAAGGGTTATCTCTCAAGGATTTATTTCTAAGTCTTATAGTTATATATTTATAAGTATAAATATGGAAACAAGTTTACAAATAGCTGTTAGATTTGGGTGGCGCCTGTGGCTCAGTGAGTAGGGCGCCGGCCCCATATACTGAGGGTGGTGGGTTCAAACTCGGCCCCGGCCAAACTGCAAGAAAAAATAGCCGGGCACTGTAGCAGGTACCTGTAGTCCCAGCTACTCAGGAAGCTGAGGCAAGAGAATCACCTAAGCCCAAGAGCTGGAGGTTGCTGTGACCTGTGATGCCATGACACTCTACCAAGGGCAACAAAGTGAGACTGTCTCGTTAAAAAAAAAAGTTGTTAGAGTTAGCCTTACTTTTTTTTCTAGACTAGCCCTCTAAACTCATTACATAGCTTCAGTTTAGTGGTTAATTCAATGGATTTTAGAGCCAGACTACCTAGATTCAAATTTTTACCCCTCTATTAACTAGATATGTGTCCTTTGATAAATTACACTAACCTCTGTTTCCTCACTTGAAAATGGTGTTAACAATACAAACCACCAATGGGGTTGTTTTGAAGGTTAAATGAATAATGCATGCTTTGTAAGCAACTTCTTTCCAAGCTGCTATGATAACCATTCAATAATTGGGCCATTATGTACAATTTAAGCAAACTTGGTCATCACCTATAGTCTTGCTGATATAACATACACTATTGGGGGTAATACTTATTATTTCTTCTGTTTCCAGGGGAGGAGCTTCCATTAGAGCAACAATTCTTAACCTGGGGTCCATGGACACTTTCAGGGGATCCATGAATTTAACAAGAAAAACTCCTTAGGCTTGGTGCCTGTGGCTCAATGGGCTAAGGCGCCAGCCACGTACACCAGAGCTGGCGGGTTTGAATCCAGCCCGGGCCTGCCAAACAACAATGATGGCTGCAACCAAAAAGTGGCCGGGCATTGTGCTGGGCGCCTGTAGTCCCAGCTACTTGGGAAGCGGAGGCAAGAGACTCGCTTGAGCCCAGGAATTGGAGGTTGCTGTGAGCTGTGATCTCACAGCACTCTATCCAGGGTGACAGCTTCAGGCTCTGTCTCAAAAAAAAAAAAAAAAAGAAAAAGAAAAACTCCTTATATTTTCTCTGTCCTCTAAATGAAATGTAGTATTTCATGCAATTATGAAATCGACAATAAACTACAGTAGCGTTATCATTGTCTATAAATTTGTAGCTAGCAGAAATCTTTATATGACATTTCATTTGTGGTCGCAGTGAGCCATAATGCCATGGCACTCTATTGAGGGTGACAAAGTAGGAGTCCATCTCAAAAAAAAAATTATGGTAGTAGTCCCACCACTAAATATTATTTACTATATTAATAAAGAAACACATAGACTATTTATCGTAAATGTATTGACTGAATATACTTTGAGGGTTGTATTTTAGTGAATTGGCTTCCTTTGTAATACCATGTATTTTATTTTAGGCACTTAAAAGCTTTGTTTTGAGAAAGGATTCATAGGTTTCATTATATGCCAAAGGGGCATATTGACTGGGGGTTAAGAAGCTATTTACTAAATTAGGGCCTCTCCCTAACCACTCAGTTTTCCCCGGTGGGAGGGCAGGCCCATGGGAGGGATGTGCAGTTTTCTAGCTCCGCCTGTGAAGGCGTGGAAGTCTTCCTAATATCAGGGTACAGTATTACGAGACCAGATCTAAATTATGTCCTCAAATAGATGAGTATCACTTTTATATATTGATGCCCACCTATTTCATTGCTGGATCTTTCTCTTTCAACTGGCTTCAAAATATGGCAGTGATGTCACTTATAAGCTCATCTCAAACATTAACATATACCTAAGTGACAGATGAACATATACCTAATTGCCATCTGTCATTTCATCTACGTCATGGGGTCTCTGCAACCGTATTGTCAGCCTACTGGGGACAGGTGTATGTCTTGTCCTCAGTGAGGCAGTGAAGAAGGTAGTGTGGGAAAGAACCTGGTCTCTGACCCCAGGAGGCTTGGGTCTAAATCTGGGCTCTGACACTTCACAGCTGGATGACCACAAGCAAATTACTTAAGCTGCCAAGGCCTTGTTTCTTCTTTTATTAATATAATGTAAATGGTTCTTTCAAGGACAGAGTGAAAGCATGTAAAACAAAACAGTGCCTAGCACATAATAAGAAGCTAAGTACATTTTCCCTGTAGATGAAATACTGAAGTCCTGGAGATGAAGGGTTATTTGATTATATTTTATGGAAAAAGGTATTTAACCACTTGAAATACTACTAAGACTCTGTCAAGGTGGTCCTCTCCTTTACAGTATCAACAGGTTGTCTTGGTGATATTTCAGGGGGGCATATGACAAAAACAATATTGGTACTAGTTGAGAGATGGGAGAAATGGGAATGGAGCCCTGAAGACTGCCTCTCTAGAAAGGAAACTGAGATGTTATTGTTACCTTTAAGAAATGGTGAGACCACACCTATGGCGCATATTGCAAGGGTACATGTCTAATCTATTAAGCATACAGTATAAATGTCTTAACACAATAATTAAGTCAATGAGGTGAAGGATATATTAACTAGTTCGATGTAAGCATTCCAAATTGTATATAAAATCAGCTTATTGGGGCAGCGCCTATGGCTCAGTGAGTAGGGCGCCGGCTCCATATACCGAGGGTGGCAGGTTCAAACCCAGCCCCGGCCAAACTGCAATAAAAAAATAGCCAGGCATTGTGGTGGGCGCCTGTAGTCTCAGCTACTTGGGAGGCTGAGACAAGGGAATCACCTAAGCCCAGGAGTTGGAGGTTGCTGTGAGCTGCGACGCAATAGCACTCTAGCGAGGGTGATAAAGTGAAACTCTGTCTCTTTAAAAAAAAAAATCAGCACATTGTACCCCATGAATGCATTAATGTATACATGATCTATGTATTTATGACTTAATAAAAAATATTTCTTAGTAGAACTGGGCATGTTTCCCCAAAACAGAATGATAGCTTTTTAAACTTATCACTTCTATAGAAGTACAAATTCTCTGCACAGATATGTGTACCTGCACTTCATAGTGCAGGGCAATACCATTCTCCTGGAATCTGATTTCAATCATCTCCTTGGTCTGTCTCCTGCCATCTGACTTGTGGTAGGGTGAAAAGGCACTAAAACCTTGAGCCTTCTACTTCTCATACTTTGTATTGTGTGCTCATGTTTATATACATGACATCTCTCTTCTATTGAGACTTTGTCACACTGCAAATCTATCTTCAATTGCCAAAGCGTACAATTAGATGAGGTTTGAATAAGACATTCTGAAGAAGCATTTTTACTTTTTTTTGGTATGTGTATTCTCCCCTGAGCCCTAAATTATTGTGGGAATCCTCTTTACATAGTTGTTTGAATAAATGCACACTCAGGGGTTTTCTTTCTTTCTTTCTTTCTTTTTTTTTTTTTTTTTGAGACAGAGCCTCAAGCTATCACCCTGGATAGAGTGCCGTGGCATCACAGCTCACAGCAACCTCCCATTCCTGGGCTCAAGCGAGTCTCCCGCCTCTGCCTCCCAAGTAGCTGGGACCACAGGTGCCTGCCACAATGCCCGGCCATTTTTTGGTTGCAGCCGTCATTGTTGTTTGGCGGGCCCAGGCTGGATTTGAACCCGCCAGCCAGGGGTTTTATTTCAAGGGTGATATTCTTTACTCTTCATCACTCTTGCAGTTGTATCAAATGATCAACTTTGGTCGGGATCAATAAAAGAAAATAGAGACCACCAAATGGTAATCTGAAGCACAACAAAATTTATTTGCCTTCCTGGGAAGACCACATTGCTCAGTGCAAATTGGGCTATTGCCTCATTTAGTACTTGAAAAGAACAGAGAGTAAAGGAAAAAGGTACCTCAAATAAGACAATACATTGAGTTTGAGTCACTGCTTAGTTTCCAACGCCGAGGATAAATTCTTCGTTTCAATTCTTCACTTCTTGAAAGTACAGGTATGACTGCCAGTGATGTCTAGGATGTTCTGATGGGCTCAGGTCACTCAGATGGTAAATTTGACACGTTTGCTTGAAGGCAGCCAAATCTTTTTTTCTTCTTCTTCTTCTTTTTTTTTTGAGACAGAGTCTTGCTATGTTGCCCTCTGTAGAGTGCTATGGCGTTACAGCTCACAGCAGCCTCCAACTCTTGGCCTTCAATGATCCTCTTGCCTCAGCCTCCCAAGTAGCTGGGACTACAGGCGCCTGCCACAATGCCAGGCTATTTTTTTGTTGCAGTCATCATTGAGGATTTTAGCCGGCCTGGACTAAGTTCGGACCTGCCAGCCTCGGTGTTATGTGGCTGGTGCCGTAACCACAGAGCTACAGGCACTGAACCCACATCTTTTCTTAATGGCATCAATTAGTACAGCTAGGTTAACCAAGAAGATTCACTGGTTATCTGTTTCTTCACTAATCTCTCTCAGAACTGCCAGATCAAATTTGCTTTTCTTATTACGACAAAAGGCAGAGAGACATACAAATATTATGTAACAAAGAAAAATATAAGAGACATGAAAACAATACTTATACATGCATGTTGATAACAGCTCTATCCATAATAGCCTAACATGGCAATGACCTAAGTGTCCATCAATGGATGAAAGGATAAATAAAAACAAATGTCCTGTATACAAAAAATGACATATTACTGAGCCATAAAAAGGAACGAGTACTGATACATGTTATAATACAGATGAACCTGGAATACATTATGTCATATGAAAGAAGCTGGATACAAAAGATCCCATATTTTATGATCCCACTTACAGAAAGCATTTAGAATAGGTAAAGCCATAGAAACAGCAAATTGGTGGTGGCCAGGGGCTAGGGGACGGGGAATGACAAATGAGTGGTATTGAAGCCAGGTACAGGGATATCTTTTGGGGT
>CAUYON010103517.1:0-10080 GCA_963573935.1 Arctocebus calabarensis
CCTAGTGTAACGCTGGCTGGTCACCCATTCTTTCTCTCTCTCATTGATCTGGGGAAAAGGCGCTTGCCATTTTGGACATTCCAATGTGTCAGTCTGGCAGAGTCCAGACCCCTTGGCTCACGCCAGGGCTGCCTGGGACTCCGTGGTTCCTAGCAGTGCCCCTTTCTGATCGTCAAACTCTGAATTCCATGCTTCAGTGGAATTTTCTCCGATTAGAGCTTGTGGGTTGGTACCTGCTGTCCTCCCTGTGGGAGGGGCTGGCTGCGGCTCCGCCGGGAAGGGGTAAACAGTTTGCAACAGTTTCCACAGTTAAGAACTATATTTCAAATGTGCCAATCCTCCCGATCTCTGTGTCTCACCAGCTGTCCGTCCACTCCAATAGTTCACACGGGGAAAGATCCAGAGCTCCCACCCTCTCACCTGCTGACTGGGGAGAGATGGACTACGGGACCATCTCTGCTGCCATCTTCCAGCACTCTCTCTCATGGCTTGAGTTTTTAATCCAATCAGCCAATCTATACCTCTTCAGTGGGGAATTCAAGCCATTAACATTTATTGAGATAATTGATAAGTGTGGTGGAGTTCTATTCATCTTATTTTGTGTAAGTCAATTGCTATGTTTTATCTTTTGCATCATTGTGGAAGCTAGGTTTTGTCCTTTAGTTTCTGAGTGCTTACTTTGCTGGTGGTCCATTGTGATGGTCAGTGTGTAAAACAGGTTGAAATATTTCCTGTAGAGCTGGTCTTGTGGCAAAATTCCTCATTGTTTGCATATCAGTAAAAGATTTGATTACTCCATCAAATTTAAAATTTACCTTAGCAGGATATAAAATTCTGGGCTGGAAATTGTTCCATTTAAATAGATGAAAGGTAGATGACCATTGTCTTCAGGCTTGAAATGTTTCATTTGAGAAGTCTATAGTCACCCTGATGGATTTGTTCAAGTAGGTCAATTGGTGCTTATTCCTTGCAGCTTGCAGAATTTTTTCTTTAGTTTTAACTTTGGTCAGGTTCATCACAATGTGTCTTGGAGAAGATCTATTTGAGTTCAGGTGCCCTGGGGTCTGATATCCCTCTGAGAGGAGTGAGTCAGACTCTTTGGTAATATTTGGGAAATTTTCATTTATAATATTCTCCAATATTGCTCCCATTCCTCTGGGGTGTTTTTCTTCCCCTTCAGGGATACTTATAACTCGTATGTTTGAACATTTCATGTAGTCCCATAATTTTGTCAGTGAACATTCTGCTTTCTCTCTTTTTTTCTGCCTCTTTAACTATCTGAGTTTTCTCAAGAGCTCTGTCCTCTACTTCTGAGATTCTTTCTTCTGCATGGTCTAATCTGTTATTATATTTTCTACTGCATCTTTAAGTTCCCTAATTGCTTCAATTCCTTTAGCTCTTTTAGTTCCTTTCTATATTCTTCATATTGTTCATCTCTTATTGGATTCTGTTTTTGGATTTACTTTTGGTTATTTTCCACTTTCTCAGCAATTTCCTTCATTGTTTTTATCATCTGTATTTTAAATTCCTCTTTTGTCATTTCTAACATCTTTTTATAGGTGGAATCCTCTATAGTAGCTACCTCATGGTCCATTGGGGGGTTTGCTCTGGTCCGGTTTTACATTCTGCCAGGATTTTTCTACTGTTTCTTCCTCATGAGTGTTTTCTTTTGTGTGTTTTCCTGCCCTAATTTTTCTTTCCTTTCTTCTTACTGTTTAAGTTACTGTGCCTCTGACCTAGGGTGTTGATGAGTCCTTTTGGTACAGAACTAAAAGGATGAGAAGATTGAAGAGCAAGAAAGGCAAAAAATATTTAAAAAGAAACAAATACAAAGGAAAGGGGTGAGTAAAAGGGAAGATTAATAATAAGAAGAGAGGCACAGAAAGAGAGAGACAGGAGTAATAAAGGTGTACAATATGGTATTTAGACTGACATCTTAAAAACTCCCTAACCTCTGGGGGTGCTGGGTTGGGTAGTTCCCTTGAGGTCTGCAGCTCTTTGTCAGCCTGAGCTGACACAGTACCCCACCTCAACCAAATAGAGAGGAAAAGCAAAAATATTATAAATCAAACTAAAGCAAACAAACAGAAAACCTTACAGCATAAAATTGGAGGAAAACCAAATGACAAAGGCTGAAACACTACTAAAAATGAAGTTCTTATTCTTAAAGAAGGCAATGAAAAATTACATTTACACTTAGAAAAATGAAGAAAAGGAAAGAAAAAGAGAAAAAGAGAAAAATCTAAGAGGAGAAATTTGAAATAAAAAAAGGAAAAAGGGTGGCACCTGTGGTTCAAAGGAGTAGGGTGACAGCCCCATATACTGGAGGTGGCAGGTTCAAACCCAGCCCTGAACTGTGGGGGGAAAAAAGGAAAAAAACAAAAACAAAGATATATATAATTAAATATTGATTGCCTGGGCAACAGGTGATCTTCTGGGGTATGAGATGCTGATCACAATGCTGATACAACTGTATAAGATGGAGACTGAAAGCTTCTGTTGACTTCTTTGCCCTCAAACCTCACATGGTTGAGAGCCTTAATCTCTCATCAGCCCACTTTTGACCAAGCAAAGGATTTCCCAGGAAAGCATGTGTTGCTGGGATCTCTCTGAAAGTGGCTGCCAGTTTATTGGGTGCACCCAAACTCGCCTCACTCTAAGCCCCTGAGGGCTGAGGCTGCAAGGCAGCTCTGGTATTGCTGAGCACTGAAAGTTCTGCTCTTACCTAGAGCCTCAGTCCCAACCACTGGACACTGTTCAAAGTCACCAGATCACTGACCCAAGGTCTCTGAGCATGGGCCTCACTCTCTGATCCTGAGGCCAGAGCCTGCATGGCAGCTCTCCCACAATGGCTGCATGGGTGGCCCATAGCCAAACAATGAATGCTCATTCTGCCCCAGTGGCTCACTCCCAAACTCTGGACACCTCTCAAAGTCACTTACACAGTCACCCACATCTCCCAAGGTAATTCAACCAAGTGCCCAAGTCCAAAAAAACCCCAAAACAACCTGAAGGGAAGGCCTTCCCTGTCTCCAATCTTGCTGTTGCTATAGCTATAAGCCATGGCAGTTGCCACAGCCTTAGACCTAACGCAACTACTCGCCATGTCTCCACTGCTTTTGTCCTCTTCCTGGGGTCCAGAAATCTCCCACTGCCTCCCTGCATCAAAGGGATGTTTTGGGGCAGATCACACAAGCCAGAGGTGCCTGGAGTCTTCTCTCTCCAGTCTCACCATGCCCAGTTGCAAAGAAGCTGTTACTTGGCTGCCATCTTGCTCCACCTCACCCAAAGTGATTTTGATTTGCATTTCTTTGATGATTAAACACAATGAGAATTTTTTTCCATGTGTTTGTTAGGCATTCATTGGTCTTATTCAGAGATGATTCTGTTAATGTCTTTTGTCCATTGATATACAGTATTGCTTATTTTCTTATTGATCAGTTTGAGATCTCTATAGTTCTGGTAATTAGGCTTCTGTCAGACTGTGACATGTGAATATCTTCTCTCATTCTGAAGTTATCTGTTTGCCATAGATGTGCTTTTAACCATGCAGAAGCTTTTTAGCTTAATCACGTCTCATTTGTTTATTTTTGGTGTTGCTGCAATTGCTAATGGGAACTTCTTGATAAAATCTTTTCCCAGACTGATATCAGCACGAACTTTCCTCATACTTTCTTCTAAAATTTTTATCATTTCATGTCTTAAATTTAAGAGAGTCAATTTTAATTTAGTGAGAGTCAATTTTTGTCACCTCCTTTTAAAAATGGGCTCAGTCCTGATATAGCATTCTAAAACCTTTGTTGTATTTTCAATACTGTTTACGTTGAAGTATTATCATGAGATTCCAGAAAATCAGTTACATTTTCAGCTCCCATTCTAATTCTAGTTCTCTTGATATATTTAGCACATCTTTAGTTACCTTCTCAACTGAAATCTTGAACTTCTCAAGGTCACCTATGGCTGTTGGTATAAACTTCTTTAAACTCTTTTTGAAGTCAATATTTTGACTTCCTGCCATGAATCACAAATATTCTTAATGGTATATTAAAGGATTCTTGCCACTTCCTGCCACGAATCATAAATATTCTTAATGGCATCTTAAAGGATTCTTAAAGGAATAGTGAATCCTTTCTACAAGGTTTTCTACTGACCCTCTCTACTTGAATTTTGAAATTGTCCTTGATCCATGGACTGGATAATGGATGTTGTGTTAGCAGGCACGAAAATATTAATCTACTTGTATATCTCCATCAGTGGTCTTAAGTGACTAGGTGTGTTGTCAATGACCACTAAGATGAGGTTCACAAACTCATCCTAGAAAAAGTGCTGTATACCTCATTGCTGAATATCACTGAGGACACCTTTGAAGTACTCCTCTTAGCCATCTTGTGACCATAGTAATATTCAGCAAAGAGGTATGTAGCACTTTTTCTAGGATGAGTTTGCAAACTTTATGATAAGACCCTGTAGAGAACAGAGTAGATTTAATATAACTCTGAAAGGTCCCAGCATTTTTAAAATGGTAAATAAGCATTAGCTTCAACTTAATGTCACCAGCTGCATTAGCCCCTAACAAGAGAATCAGTCTATCCTTTATATCTTTGAAATCAAGCATCATTGACTTCTCTCTAGCTATGAAACTCCTAGCTAGTGCCTATTCCAATATAAGACTGTTTCATATAATTTAAAAATCTATTATTTGTCATAGCCATGTTCACCAATTATTTTGGCTATATCGACTGAATAACATTACAAGAAGTCAAGTATCTTTTCCAGAGTAACTATGAATAACTTTCTGAAGCTTCTATATTACCACTTGCTACTTATTTTATATTATGTAAATGGCATCTTTGTTTAAAACTCATGAACCAACCTCTGCTCCCTTCCAACTTTTCTTCTGCAGCTTCCTCACCTCTCCCTTTGCTCTGGATTAAAATGGCTTTGGTTTAAAGAAATATTGTAGCATATTTGATCTTCTATTTGGACTACTCCAACTTTCTCCGTATCAACAATAGGCTGTTTTACTTTCTTGCCATTTGTATATTCACCGAAGTATCACTTTTAGTTTTTTTTTCAAAAAACTTTTCTTTGTATTAACAACTTGGCTGTCTGGCACAGCAAGCCTACTTTTTTTTTTGCCTATCCAAGGTTTTGATGTGCCTTCCTCACTAAGCTTAATCATTCCTAGCTTTTGATTTAAAGAGAGAGATGTGTGACTCTTCCTTTCAATTGAACACTGATGGTCCATTCCAGTATTACTAATTGGCCTAATTTCAATACTGTTGTGTCTCAGTGTATAAGGAAGCCAGAGGAGAGGAGGAAGGATGGCTGGTCAGTGGATCAGTCACAACATTTATTAATTAACTTCATTGTCTTACTCTTACAATAGTAACATCAAAGATCACTGATCATGAATCATCATGACAAATGTAATAATAATGAAAATGTTTAAAATATTGTAAGAGTTACCAAAATGTGACACAGAGACACAAAGTGAATACATGCTGTTGGAAAAATGACACCAATAGACTTTCTGAATGTAGGGTTGCCACAAACATTCTATTTCTAAAAAAAAAAAAAATTGACAAAGCACAATAAAGCAAGGTATCATTAAATGATATATGCCTATACTGAGTCTTTCTCCAAATGTCTCCCAGAGAGAAATGCAACCCTTTACCACAGCTACTATGAACTGCAAAAAGAGAAATTCCTAGCCCTTCTGAGAGTCACCAGATACTGTTTATTAACTTGGAGACCCAAAATATGATCATGGCCTGTTGTTTAGGGCATAGATAAGAGTACTGACTCAAGTTTACTTAACCATTGGGTCCACTAGACCCACAATCCATTCTGCACTATTTTCTCAGTCTCAGTATTTTGATATGTAGTATAAATAGATATACTTAGAAATTGTCAGAATGGCTATGGATTAAAAGGTTTTATAGTAATAAAGGCCAAATGAAGATTCTACAAACTGTTTTCCTCTTCCCACATTGTCGCTAAAATAATAAACTCAAATCAGTATTCCGTGGGAGCTACAGAGATCAGTGCTATTAACAAGACCTTGAAAAATACATAGACATTGATTCCTATAACATCTTTATTTAATTTACCTCTTTGTCTAGAGTAAAAAAAAGCCATATGGGTTTTGAAAATGACTGTGGATTATTATAAGCAAAATTAGGTGGTGATGTAATTCATGGCTGCAATTTCAGACATGGTATCTTTACTGTAGCAAATTGAAATTGCTTCTGCCACTTATTATGCAACCATTGACCTAGCAAATGCTTCCTTTTTAATTTACATCAGAAAAGATAATCAGAAACGGTTCATCTTCACCTAGCAGTGATAAGAGGACACCTCAGTCTTACAATGAGCAAAGTCTATTTTCTTGCTGTCTGTCATGATATAATCTAAAGGAATCTTAACCACCTTAACATTCTACATAACATAATGTTTATCTATTGCACTGATGCAATTATGCTAATTGAACTGATAGTGAAGTAATAATCACATTAAATGCTCTTAGTAAGACATACATGTCAAAAGGTAGGAGATAAATCCTATGAAAGTTCACATATGAATACCAATTTTAAGTAGGATACAGAGTAGTGAGAAACCTTGCAGCAAGTACAAGCTGCAGTGTGAGTTTTCCTGCCACTTGGGCCTATGACTCTGTAAATCCAATGGTATTGTAAATATCTGTGGCAAACACAGAAGTTTATGGAGTCCTAGAAATAAAATCATGACAGGAGACTTTAGAGTTTGGCATTGGACTATACTTTTTACTGTATTCAAAATAGTTTCCATTTGTAAAGCAGCTTTTAATTTGTCACTGGGCCTGGTAAAGACTAAATATCTATGGAACAACAAATGTCTGCAAAGTGAAGTTCTTCATTCTGTGCAAGGTCCTATAAAATCCATTGAACCAAGAAATTGAAAATTCCCATGATCATTCCTCTAAAAAATGCAAATGCTGTACATAAAA
Source organism: Arctocebus calabarensis (assembly GCA_963573935.1). Lineage (NCBI taxonomy): Eukaryota > Metazoa > Chordata > Mammalia > Primates > Lorisidae > Arctocebus > Arctocebus calabarensis. The sequence goes on from CAUYON010103517.1 coordinate 6,989, forward strand.
CAGGCCAGAGGAGATCTAGAAGGCACAAGTAAACTATAGAAACAAGTGGCTGGACCTCCCTTATATTTATTGCTATTGTTTGGATGTCTTTTCATCTATTAAAAATCCATGCATTATGAGGAGTATGCTTATAAGCAGGTACAATCACAAGTAATTCATGGATCTAGTTCAGGAATAGGTCTGCTAACTATGTAGGCACTAGTCAGAAGTAGATGGGCACTGCATTATAGTCCCATGTAGTGTCAGACCTAAAAAACAGTAGTGAATAGAAATACTTCCAGTGTACATAAATGTGGGCAATATATCTGCTTGTCCAATTTGTGTGGAAGGACAAGTGGCCAGAGATAGGGATATATACATCTTGAGAAATGGTTAATAGATTGGATGAATGAAGAAGGATTTGGAAAGAATAAGAATAAAATTGTGTGTAAAATAAAAAAAATAAAAGAATAACATTGTGCGTAAAAAAGAGGTCTTGGGGAAAGGAAAATAAATGAAACTCTCTGAATGGGACCACAATGTGAGGATATTAAGGTTCCATCTGGTTTACAACTAGAGGGCATGCATTAAAAGTTGAGGATGTCAATAATCAGGGAGACAAAATCACATGATCTGTGAATTTCAGTCAGCATCTTTCCCCATGTCACCCTGAAGCTTTCCAGATGAACCTCTGTTTAAAATTGTCATGGTAACAGTGAAGGAAGCTATACTTTGGGTAAAGACAAAACATTTCCTCTTATCAGGGCCAATATTGCTACCAATATGTGTCGCCACCCAATTTCCATGTTACATGAGGAGAGGTAAATGCTTATCCCCAATATAGCACTATTACCTTTAGGGATAAGCCAATCATCTGGAGGCAGGTTGACTCCATCATATCAAGGGAGTGATATATCCTCACAAAAATAGATGCATAGATACATACAGTAGATAAATATTTGCCTTCTCTTATCACAAATCTTTGGCTATGGTTGCCACGTGAACTTAAAATGCCTTGCATATTGCCATGGCATTTCATATAATATTATCTCTGACCAAATAACTCATTCTATACTGAGAATAGGGTGACAATGGAAACACACTTATAGAATTCACTGGTCTTGCCATTTGTTCCATCACTAAAATGATAAAATGGAGAATGACATTTTGAAGGTCCAGTTTTAGGTGAAATAACCTGCAAGGTTAGGATGGTATTTTATAAGATACAGTACATACCATAGGTCAGGGGCTAGTGCCACATATATGTTGCCATTTCCCCTATCCTCAGACTGCAAGGGTCCAGAATGGAATAAAAAGTGGCCTCCTCAATATTATGCCTAATAATAGGTTTATAATTTTTTACTTCTTGACCCATCAACCTGTTTCTTGGTGGTTGGTGATACTACTACTTAAGGAAGTTGTGCTTCAATCAAGAATCAAGATCACAATTATGTTAAATTAGAAACTTACTATACTCTGAGGATTTTTAGTGCCTTATGCTGCTAAACCAACAGGCAAAGGATAAGGTGTTAGTCTGCTGGTCAAGGTGATCAATATCAATTACTAAGAAAGAAATTAGGTTCCTACTGTAGATTAGGTTCAAGAGTAGTATGTTTAGATCCCTGAGGACTTACTAAGAGACATCTCTTAGTTCTGAGACATCTCTTAGTTCTCACATATTGCAATATATATTTGCTGGAAAACTATGGAAATTCAGTGAAGATGGGACCACAAAGGGTTTAGGTCCAGTGAGAGTTAAAATGTGAGTCACTGGCTCAGCGCCCATGCTCAGTGGTTAGGGCCCAGCCACATATACCAGGACTGGTGAGTTTGAACCTGGCCAGGGCCTGCTAATCAAACTACAAAAAAACTACAACTACAACTACAACAACTACAAAAAAAAAAAAATAGCCAAGCATTGTGGCTGGTGCCTGTAGTCCCAGTTACTTGGGAGGCTGAGGCAAGAGAATTGCTTAAGCCCAAGAGTTGGAGGTTGCTGTGAGGTGTGACACCATAACCCTCTACCAAGGGCAGCATAGTGAGACTTTGTCTCAAAAAAAAAAAAAAAGTGAGAGTCTTTAACACCTAAAAGCAAAAATGAATGAGCCAATATTTTGACAAAGCATAAGAGGATCATTAGACTTGTAATGAAAGAATGAAGCTAATTAACATAGATTGTGTGACCAACAAAAAAATTTAGGATCATAGTAGCTATGCTTCATGCTAATTGCTTCTTTCTTTTAAAGAATAGATTTATTATGGTGAAAGAAGCAATTTGATAAGGTAACATACACACATACCCATGAAATCATGTCCACAATTAAAACTATGAATATATCCATCATATTCCCAAAGATTCTATGAACCCCTTAATATTTCTTCCTTCCTATTCTTCCACTCTTCTTTCAACATGAGAAAACCACAGATCTGCTTTCTGTCAATATATATTAGTTTGCATTTCCTAACATTTTACATAAAGGGAATGACTCAGTAAGTACCATTTTTTTTGCCTGGCTTCTTTCATGAACTATAATTATTTTAAGATTTATTCATATTGTAGCATGCATCAATAGTTTTACTCCTTTTTATTGTTGAGGAGCATTCCATCATATGGATGTAACACAGTTTGTCCATTCACATGCTGATGGACATTTGAATTGTTTTCAAATATTGGCTATTAAAAAATAAATCTGTTACAGAAAATGATGTACAAGTCACTGTATGAATATGTCTGCTAGATTATTCCTTGGGGGTGTTGACCTAGTCTGGTTGTTCGTATTTCCAGAGCTTTTCTGTTGATTCTGCCCCATGATTAATTTTACACCGTTTGGCTAGATGAGTAGATAAGGGAGTTATCTACTATTTGGCTGGGAGTTCTAGGAGTAGTAATTGACCAGTTCTTTGCTTAGAAGCTTGGACTGGCATCAGTACCTTTTCCCCTAGAGTTTTGCCACTGCTTGCAAAACTGGGGTCCTTCTTGGTGTGGTGGGGTTAAGTGGCTCTGTCTTATTTTCAGCTGGTCTTTGTCTTACCCTAGAGAATCTGTTACTCTGGATTGAAATCTGAGCTGTGAAGGAATACCAGAGTTAAGTCACCGCACCTCCCACAGGCAA
>CAUYON010103518.1:0-74312 GCA_963573935.1 Arctocebus calabarensis
GTAGGTCTGCTTCTGTTTTGAGTCGATTGTTTAAAATACACATATGGGCTCAGTGCCTGTGGCTCAACGGGCTAAGGCGCCAGCCACATACACCTGAGCTGGTGGGTTCGAAGCCAGCCCAGGCCTGCCAAACAACAATGATGGCTGCAACCAAAAAAAATAGCCGGGTGTTGTGGCGGGCGCCTATAGTCCCAGTGACTTGGGAGGCGGAGGCAAGAGACTCGCTTGAGCCCAGGAATTGGAGGTTGCTGTGAGCTGTGATGCCACAGCACTCTATCCAGGGTGACAGCTTGAGGCTCTGTCTCAAAAAATAAATAAATAAATAGATAAATAAATAAAATACACATATGAAGGATCTTTTTAGTTCCTTTGGATTCCCAGTGAAGGTTTTACTATTTGTCTCCTCGTTTGTGGATTTCCCGCACCAAGAACTTTAGGTTTGGTCCATGATTCAGGGAAACAGTGAATATATGGGTTACGTTCATGCAGCAGCCAGTGGCAGGGTCTAGGGATTGCTCAGGGGCTCTCCCTTCCCATTGTATTCTGGGCGCAGACCCCTACGAGGTCCCTTGGCTGAGTGGCACTGTTACCAGTGGATAAACCAGATGGCGTGTGCCTGTGGAAGCTCAGCTCAGCCCCTCCCACCCCCCCACAGGGCTCAGCACAAGTCACCTTCGGGAGTATTTATTACACACCCACTGAGGGAAATCACGGAGACTGCGCACCTCCTGGTACATTGCATGTGCTAGGTAAAGGGGATTGGTCCAGACAGTGCCATGCACACCCACATCCAGTCCTCCTAGGGAGGTTGGAAAGATAACCAGAAAAGAATGAAGAGGGGATACCTGCAGGGAACCAGAAATTATGAGGAATCTCCAGAAGGCAGAAGAAGATGGGATTCCATTAAAGAAGGAAACCAAGCAAACCACAGCACATAGGTGCACAGGGAGAGCCCCGGTTGGTAGACTCAGTGGATGACGACAAAGCAGAGGGAAACAGTGATCTGGAAGTGGGAGCATATGGGCAAGAGGCCTCCCTGCCTTTGTTTCTACCTATCCCAGAAGGAGAACCATGGGCACACCCCACACGCCATCCATCCTGCCCCCCACCTCACCCCCTTCTGCAAACTCAGACACAGCACTTTCCACGCAGACACAGACACGTGCTCAAGAGCCACCCAGCACTTAAAGAAAACAGACATCCAAGAGAAGCATTACACTCAGTAAAATGAAGAAATAACACACACAGAGTTACTAGGACAAACAAAAGAGTAAGAATAGAATAGATGTCATTAATGTTCTCAGAGATCTGAGAGGACATGACAGGCATGCAAAAGGGTCAGCAATCTTGGAAGGGAAACTGTACTTGTTGAAACATAGAAAATTTCATAGCTGGGCTAAATTACAGAATGATTACCCCAAAAGGCAAGTTAGTGAGCTCAACCGTGTAGCCAAAAACTCTATCAGGTTCTATACCAAAAGACAGAGGCAAAAATACAAAAAAGAATTTGAGAGCCAGAGAGGAGTGTTCAGCAGTTTCAAATTTCTTCTAAAAAGAGTTCCAGAAAACAGGAGGGGGAGCAGAGAGGAGGAGGTACTCCTTAATAGAAAAAATAAATCGTTTTAGTCCTCCCAACGAAGCAGTGAGGAAGCCATATTTCATACATAAGAAAAATCAAGAGGGAAAAGCAAATGGGATTTTCCAGGGCCCCATAGGAGGAAGAGCATCTGCTCTGCTGACACTAGAGTTTGGCTGTTTCCAGGGTCACTGCTCCGAGACATACTGTATATGCCCTAAAATGATACATAGTAAAACAGTGTTTCTCCAAGTGTGGGCCATGGGATATTAACATGTGTTGTGTTAAAAAGGATTCTGTGGGCAAACACATTTGGGGAATGCTTGTCAAATAAGGTGACACATTCTTTTACTGCAGGACTTCTCAGAGCCTTTAATAGGTACTCTTCATATTTTTAAGACAATGTGGTAGGTAAGAACCCTGGCTTGGGAATCATTCAGACCTGAATTCTCAAGTCTTCTCTGCCTCTTTTGTCTTTGTGACTTTCGGGAAGACCTCTTGCCTTTCTGGGCCTCAGTTTTCTTGTCTGTTAAATAGGGATCATAATTACACCCTTGGCTGTCTTCTAGACTTAGAGACAAAGGGAGGAGATGATTGAATGACTATGAAATGCCCTGTCCCATGTGGGTTCTGTCACTAAGTCCTCTGTCCACTTGCTCCTTCAGGTTACAGTGGAGAGCTATGTAGGCTCAACTTTTCATATGTGACTTATACATTCATTTCCAAAATCTGTTGCTTTGGTAAATATGTGAGTGATGAGAAGAGACGAGGAGGCCCATTCCAGGGAAAGCCCAGGGCCTCACCACGTGCCTGTCCTCAGGCCTTTGGGTACAGCTCATGGAACCAGGAACTCACTCCTCTTGCTGCTGGGATGAGTGGGGTTCTGCATGCTGTTCTCACTGCCTCAACCTGCTGCCAGGTAAGCTTGAGATGCTCAAGTCAGGGCAAGGTGAGGGCAAAGGAAGGAGCCCGGCCAAGGAGTCAGGAGGCCTGGGTTCCTGTCCCCACCATGTGACCTAGCTGCTGGTTGGGCCTCACTTGTCTCATCTGTGAAATGGGAGTTGGGAGAAAGTCACATAGCCTCCCCAACACCCCATCTGTCTATGCTGCAGTTTGAGTGGTTGTTATAAAGAAAACAAAAACAAAACGAATGCTCCGTTGCCTTGGGGACCTCTACAGACCTCTTGACTTGGGTCCTGGCCCTGCCTGGCCTGCCCCTGCTTTGTTCCCTGTGGCTTGAGGTCCTGGCTCACCCCCATTCCTCCACTCCACACCTCTCTACTTACATCCCTCCAGACCTTGCCCTCCAGACCTTGGCTTGGAAACATCCAGGCTCTCTGGTAAACCGTCTCTGGCCCCCCTGTTGGGGTAGAAGCTGCTCTGATGTATCTGTCCCATCACAGGCTTTATCATCCCCTATAGCTGCTTAACAGTCTGCCCAGGTAGGCAAGTTCCTCGAGGCTCAGGCCACATCTGCTTTCTCTGGCAGGCACAGAATAGACTTAATAAAAATGTGTTGAATGAGTACATGCACGAGCTTAGGCCTCTTCTAACTCTAAAATCGTGCATCTCTTTGGATTGAGAGAAGAATCAAAAACCATTTCCCTCCTGAGTCTAGCTAACAGACTCTGGGCCCTGACCTCCCCTCCTCTACAGTGGCCTCAGTAAGACCTGTCCTCAGCACATCTCACCTCAGAAAAGGGACTGCTCAGGTGTCTCCAAGGGGCTTCTGAGAGCATGTGCTCAGGCTATAGTCCAATGCTCCTGGAAACTATATATATGAGCAAGTCCTGTCACCTCTATTAACTGCCATTATGATACCTCATAGAATGTGTGAGTCCCTGGGATGGTGCTTGGTACATAGGAAACACTCAATAAACAAAGATGCTATTGTTGTTACTACCCAACGCACTTGGTTTACTAAGCCTGGAGGGAATGATGGGCTGGATGAGGTCTCAGCTTCTTGGAGGCAAAGGTGAAACTCAGATCTGAGGCTCCCACTCTACTCCAGGCTCCAGCTGCTCCCCTACTGATTTTTGTCTCAGATCCTGAGGTTTTGATTCCCAAGTCATCCATTGCATTTAGCTGATGCAGGGCATCTTCAAAACACTACCTCTCTGAGCTGTCAGAAGCTGAGATCCTGGCACTGAGCATCCCAGGTGGAAATTCCCCAAGACACCCTTGGGGCCTTGGCATGAGTTCAAACAAAGAAATGCTTATGTCCAGACATCTTCACAGATCAGCAGCAAGGATGTGACTTGAAAGCACTTTGCGTCACTGTCATAAAACCCGAGGATTGATGACCCCACGTGACTGGGGCAAATGCCAAGGGGAACGAGCGGACTTGGAGTTGCCAGTCATGCTTCCTGGTGTGCACAGGGTTTGGCTTGAATTGAAGGATGTCAGAAGAACACTGTGCCAGTTAGCACACGCACAGAGCCCCTCAGTTACAACAAACTCACACAGGCATGGGTACGCCTGGTTCTCATGACAATACTACAAGGGGACAAGAAGGGGATTAAGCTTTTCCTGCTTTGGAGATGAGGAAACTGAGGCTGAAGGAAGTGTGAAGCACCCAAGCTTAGATCACATAGCCTTGGGCTCTTGTCTCACCATTACCATGTCTTCTTGCCAATAGGGAGGTGAGAAACCCAAGTTCAGCCAAGAAACAGAAATTTATCCAGAGAAACTCACAAACCAATATGGTAGGCATTGAACAAACTCGGAGGGTCTGAAGTGAAGTTGCTGAAAAGAGCTATAGATGGCATTATCCAACCTTGTCATACTGAGGATGGTTAGTTCCCTTGGACTGGACCACAGTAAGGTCAAAAAAAGACACAAGTTGCTATTCATGTTAGGCTATTAAATCAGGAGTTGGTTGTTAATTACTTTTATTTGGGGTTGCACCAATTTTTTGGCTCCTTAAGTTGGGGTTAGAAGCCTTCTAAGTGAGAGAGGGAATATAAATCTTCCATCACAGGGGATCGGGAGCAAGATGAGGGACTAGGAGGACAAGCTGCCCTCCTGTGGCCTGTTCAATATCACTAGGCTGTTGTAAATCCCAGGGAGAACAGAGGAGGATTTGGATATGCCTTGTATGGGGTTGTGATTATGAACAGAGATCCTCTCCTCCTGACCAACAGAGAATCAAACAGGTCACTGGGCAATCAAAAGAGGATTTTCTCATGGGTATGCAGTGAGAGGCATCCTACCACAGATGCTTGGAGATGTGCCCACATGGCCAAGGAGCTTCATCCTTTTATGCCTTCTGTATCTTTCCTGACTCTGAGAACCATAGGAACCAGAACCACTCAATTAAGAATCATGACCACTGGCCCTGATTCTGGCCTGGGATGTGGAAGGATCCCACAATTCCTGTGCTGGACAAAGAATTACTCTCAGAATCTGATTCCCACATGGGAAATTTTATCTTTTTAGCATTTCTTGTGGGATGTGTCTGCTGCTGATATATTCTCTCAGCTTTTGTTTAACTCATCTTTATTGAAAGACATTGTTACTGGGTATAGAATTCTAGGTTAGCTAGCTATTTTTCTTTGAGCACTTTGAAAATGATAATCTCTTGAATTCTGGCTTCTATGGCTCTTGTTGCAAAATCTACCATTATTTGTATTGTTATTTGCCTGAATGTGATGTGTTCTTTTTCCTTTGGATACTTTATGTCTGGTTTTTAGCAGTTTCACTATGACATGTCTAGCTATGGTTTTCTTTGTTACATTTATCATGCCTGGGATTTATTAAGCTTATTGAATTTGTGGGTTTGATATATCTCATCAGTTTTGGAAAATTCTTCAAATTCTATTATGATTTCTTCAAATTATTTTTCTAATTTTGTCAGAATTTGTTCAATTTTCATTATTTCTTCAAATTCTAATTCTGTCTTTTTCTTTCTCTACATTTCTACAGGGACTCCAATTACATGTTTGTTAGGCTTTTTGAATGTGTGTCACATCTTCCTTATATTCTTTTCTGCTTTTTCTTCCATTCACTTTTAGACCATTCCCATTTAATATAATTACTGATACAGGAGGATGTGTCTGTCGTTTTGCTATTAGTTTTCTATTTGTCTCATGTCTTTTTGTTCTTTTGTTCTTTCTTTACAGCCTTCTGTTGTGTTTGCATGGTCTTGTTTCTTGGCATGTCTTATAATTTTGTATTTAAACTGAGTATTGTAAATGTATAGTACTTCGGCAGACTGTGACAGCTTCTTCTGCAGGTCACCTGTGTTATCGGAACTAGAGGCAGTGAGAGACAGATGTGGAATCCAGTTTGTCCTTTTGAGATCCAGTTTGTTCTCATTTTTTCTCACTTAATGTATAGCCTTTCTTCCCATCTCTGGTCCTGCCAACCTATAGTAACATCAGGTATATGCAGAGGCAACAGCCTTCAATAGATTCTTCTCCAGTTCCACAATTACATCAAGTGTCATTCTTATAATAAAGCCCACATTCCATATCTCCCATAGTGGTTCTGCTTCCCTGATCAAATATTGCTTGATACAAAATCCTAATTTTCTGTTAAAATTTAAATCCCATGTCTTTATTCCTTTTGTCAATTTCTTTTTCTATTTTTAAAAACATGAATTACAGTTATTTTGAACTACGTCCATATCTTCTAACTTCAACATCCAAGTCATTTCTGGATTTTATTTCTGTTGACTTCATGACTACCATTTTTTCCTTTTTCTCATGTTGACCAATTTTGTATTACATGCAGGAAATGGTGAGTGATATGTTGTAGAGGCTCTAATTAGCTTATCTCCCTATAAAGAGTATTGAGTTTTCTTTTGGCAGGCAGTTAAATTCTTGGAAAACACACTAATCCTGTCAAAGTGTGCTTTTAGCCTTTGCTATAAGGCAGGTCTGTTTCAGCTTTTTCCTTATTCAGAGAGTGAAGCTTTTCTCTGAAGGCATGTAACAAATGGTTTTTCTGATTTCTCAACAGGCAGCTGGGCTGGAGTGCAGATGGGGACTGGGGCCAGGAAAACCCAGTCAACCTTTGGGTACCAGGATGGAGAGCCTGGATGTGGGACAGAGACAGCAAAACAATAGCTGGAGCCCTCAGTCAGGGAGCCCTGTGAAGGACACTCGCAGCCCCGAGACTGGTTTCCTGCAAGGAGTAGATAGACGCTTGGGCAAGGCAGAAGCCCAGAGGAGCTAACATGGTCAGGGAAGGAAACAGAGGGAAGGAGGGGCCCATGGGCCACGTCAGCTGTCTCTCTATAGCCCTGCCGCCAGGGTAAATTCAAACCCCAGCTTGGATGAAATCGAGATGATATTTGTAAAACACCCAGCAGGTTCAGCTATGGGTATTTGGGCACATCTTGTAAGCCTCAGTTTCTCCACCTTCAGATCATTTGAGATTGACTTCAGCTTCATGAAATGCAAAACCTAAGCCTCGGCACCTATTGCTCAGCGGCTAGGGCACCGGCCAACCAGCCACATACACTGCAAGTTTGAGACAGGCCCAGGTCTACCAAACAACAATGACAACTACAACAAAAAATAGCCGGGCATTGTGGCGGGCACCTGTAGTCCTGGCTACTTGGGAGGCTGAGGCAAAAATTTGAGGTTGCTGTGAGCTGTGACACCACCACACTCTACCGAGGGTGACATAGTAAGACTGTCTCAAGAAAAAAAATTAAAAAAAACTAAGTAATGGTGACCTAAATGAAACACAGTTTAGCCTTTTCTTTTCTTTCTTTTTCTTTTTTTTTTAGAGTCTCACCCTCAGTAGAGTGCTGTGGCGTCACAGCTCACAGTAACCTCCAGCTCTTGGGCTTAGGCAATTCTCTTGCCTCAGCCTCTTGAGTAGCTGGGACTACAGGTGCCCACCACAATGCCCAGCTATCTTTTGTTGCAGTTTGGCCAGAGCCAAGTTTGAACCTGCCACCCTCAGTATATGGGGCCAGCGCCCTACTCACTGAGCCACAGGTGACCCCCGAAGTTTAGCTTTTTTCATTCAATGAGAAACCTGGAGGTTGATAGTTGTTAGGTTTAGCCCAAGTCGTCAGAGCCCAGGAAACTGTGTCTTTCTCTCATGGTTCCAGGTGCAGCCATCATAACCCCATCCCAGAAAGGAGAAGGAAGAGATGGCCAAAAAAGGTGCATGCTACTGAGTCCCCCGGACCCTTAAAGATGGTTTCCTAGAAGCCCCACCAGTGGCTTTTGTTTATGTCCCATTGGCCCAAATGACATCACTTGGCTTTCTCTAGTCACAAAGTACACTTGGAAATGGAGTTTTATGGCAGAGTACATTGCTGCCCTCAACAAAATAGGATTCAGTTAGGGAGAAATACAAGAAGAAGAGATACAAAGCCTAAGCGAGCGTTAAGTCCCACCGCAGAGTAAATGGTGTGAATTTCTTCACTGTGAGTGTTGGCACGAGGATGAAATTGGGCGATTCTTGCAAAGCACCCAGCAGGTACCTGGTTCAGTATATGGCAGCAAGTATTCTCAACTTTGAGGAGCTTTTCTAATGATCCATCTAGGCAATGCTTCACGGCAGGCTGCCTGCCCTCTGGAGTGCTTGCTGGGGCCACCACCAGAGTAAGGGCTTAGGAAGGACTTGCAGTGTTGGCTTGTCTAAGCCACAGCCAAGGAGAGACGCTTTGGAAGAAGTTGATGGGACATAGTCTGAAGGTCTTTCAAAGCCTTGTCTTGGAGGGAGCTGACTGTCCTTCCTTGGCATATTCACTCAGTGGGTGGAGGAATGAGGCTCTGGCTTTGTGTCTAGACCCCACAGGGAGCAGGGTGTTCGTGCAAAACATTGTCACTTGTCTACCCCAATCTTTTCCCCTCTTCAGAGAGCTCAGATTTAAGCTCCAGTTTCAAGTGTTTCACTTCCTCCTTCAGCCACAGGAGGAACCAGACTGATGTGACCATCAGACACGGATTAATTAGGCTAAACTAGGTGCTAGAATGATGAGAACCCCAAAACCGAGTGGTTTAAGGATAGAGTAGCTTATTTTTTTCTCCTATAGGCCTCTTGAGGTGTGTTCAGGCTGGTGGGCAACTCTGCTCCACACAGACATTCAGGGTCCAGGTGCCTTCCTCTAGTGGCTCTGCCAACCTCCAGGGCTATGTCACCGTCATTACACAATTGAAGCTGGTTGCTACCATGCCTGGGTCTGAGCACCAGCTTTAGGAAAAGGGAGGTGAGTCCATGCCCAGCACTTAGGAACTCCATAGGGCCTCTGCTCATCTCCTGCTGGAGGCAATGTAGTCACATTCCCAGGCCATGGAATTTTTGGAAATGTGGTTCTGAGCTACACATATTCAGGAACAACTCTATCATCACAGAAAGGCAGAATGGATTTTTTGTGGATGACTGGTCATTTCTATCACTGTCCACCAGCAAACATCTGTGCACATTATTCTGCCATGTGTATAAGACACATCAAAGCTCCCTTTTATAAAGGAGCAAAGGTAAGAACAGGGAACATGTACTAGACAGAGGACCATAGCAGTTGTTAAATCCTGCTGCAGAGAAATTGCAAATATAAATATCATTGCTATCAGAGCTCTGCCTTTCCAAACACAGGGACTGAACAGATTCGGGCAAGTTTTTGAGATAGCTTTCCTTCATGAACTCTCACTGCTTGCTATCTAAAACTCAGGAATCTAATAGATTTGGATAGTGCATTACACTACTCATGACCTAAACCCACTGTAAGAATTCTGAATTCAGGAAATGCATGGATTTGGATAGTGAGGATTCTTAGGACACCTGGCCACGGAGTGGGACAGTTTGGCCACCTCTGTTCTGCTCTCTGGGAGTAAAGGGCCTCCTTGTCCACTACCTTCCACTGTCCCAGCCTCACCCTTTAGAGGTCTACCCTTGTCCATTACCCTCACGACCGCATTTGAGGCAGGTGTTGAGAGTGTGTCTTCTATGGCTGCAGAGCTATCCCCAGTTTTCTGTTAGTATAAATTTGGAGGTTCAAGCATCATTTAAAATCTTGAATAGCCACAGGTTTTTTTTATGCCAGGCCTCTGGTTTCTACCACAATGGGAAGCCCTGGAAGACTTGGCTGGTTTCTGGTCTATTTGCTTCCAGTCAGTTCCATGCTCTGTAACCACTAGCAAAGTCCTTTTCTGAATATAAAAGTCTTGCTTTATTTCTTGGTTTCCTTGTTCCATCCATCACTCTCTCTCTCACTTGAGGCCGCCTTGGTTTGACTTAACGTTTGCTTGAGTAATCTTAAAGGATCTTTGAAAAAATGCTTTCTGCCACAGTCTTATCTCTTCTGTTTGTTCCCAAAGCAATTTATTTTTTCCAACGCTGTAAAGAAGCCTTCAATATCTAGTATCTCCATCTCCCCTTACACCTCTGCTTTCAAAATATATAGTTCTCATCTGACCGCATCTCTTTCCTTAAGGCATAAAAAATTGTTTCTTTCTCTCTTAACAGTTCAAGGTTAATGTTGGCCATTCAGAGACCCAGGTCCCCCCACTCTGTTGGCGCCATTCTCTCCCTACCCCCAGGATCTGCATGACAGAGGCTGTTCATTAAGCTATCTGAGTTCCAGCCAATGAGAGGAGAAGAGAGAACCAAAACACTTACTCTCTGTCTAAAGGCCTCTGACCCAAAGCAGCACTCATCACTGCCACTGGCAACAACACATGGCCAAGTTCAGTTATAAGGAGGTGCAGCCCCCACCAGGCAGCCATATGCCTGTAGACTTCTCTACTGTAGAACAAAGGAGAATGGATTTTGGTGGAGAGTTAGTAGTTTCTGCCACAGTGGAGGCCTCATTCCTCTCACCAGCAAATGATTTAGGCATGTGACACAATTCTAGCCAATGTGAGGGGATTTTTTTCCCTCCCCCTTTGGAGAGAAGCTTAATGGGAAAGTCTTTTCCACAGAAAGAAGCCCAAGAAGTGATTCTTCTTCTTTCCCTGGATATTGTCATGTCAGGAAGTAATATCTGGTATTAGACATCCATCTGTGGTCACGAAAGGAGCAGGCCGTGGATACAGTGGATGCTCTAGGGCTGACAGTGTGGGTAGGTACAAGAATCCAGGTCCTCAGTGGTGTCACTGCATCTAAGCTGGCTGCCCCTGGAGCCACTCTCATGCTGGACTTCTTATGTGCAACATGGTACATTTCCTCATGGTTTAAGCCAAAGGAATGGGAGTTTTCTGTTACCTGTAGCCATAAGCCTCGTAGATCTCATCTGAAGTTGCGCCAGAGCAGAGATTCGCATGGACAGGTCTGTGCAACCCCTTCAGGGTCTGTTTGATGGGACACCTGTCCCAATTTTCTGACTGGAGGGCTCAGGCAAAACCATGATGTCAAGAGAGCTGGACTCCATTGATGCCACTTCCTAGGTGATCCTGGCTGAGGAAAGAGGCTTCTCCAGGAACAAGGCCTCTCATCTGTGTCTTCAGACACTTTCACATCTATAGCCCACTGTGCAACAGGCAGGGAAATGTCACCGAGTGACTTCCTTTACAAGAAGGAAAGGAAGGTTCAGAGAGGTAGTGTGCTGGGCCAAGTCCACCAATGGGTGAGGACTAGAAGTAGGGGATTGGCTCTGGTTCTCTTGGCACCCTAGTCTCGTTTTGCTGCTAATGACACCCAGGTAGCCTGTGCTGAAACAACTGGGGGAAAGGCATCATCTGACACCCCATCAATTACAACAAACATTTATGCAAGGCAGGTACTGTCCATCCCTTCAGGAAGCTTCCAGTCTAGTGGAAGAGCAGAAACAAATAAATGAACACACAGCAAATACAAAAGTTTACTCTGTGCTGACTGCAAAGAGAAAAGGATGGAGGTATGGTAGAGACTAAAAAGGCGAAGAGGAGCAGAGAGGCACCTCTACAGAAGTGACATGGAAGCAGAAACCCAAGAGAGGAGTAGATAAAAGCTGGGTGAAGAGGAGGAGGAGGAGAAGCTGAGAGAGTGCTGAGTCCTGAGCTGGGAGAGTGCTGGGCTCACTCAGGCAGAGCAGTGCTGACCTGAAGTCACAGGCTCCAGGCTAGACTCCTTGGGTTCAAATTCCCTACTCTCTGGTTTATCACTCTGTGCCTTTGAGCAAAGCATGAACCACGCTGTGCTTCAGTTTCTTCCTCTTATCCAGTCCCTACCTTATCAGGAGCTGTGAGGAATGGATGAGGTGAGCTGAGATGCCTGGTACATAGTAAGTGCTTACTAGATGTCAGCTGCTCTTATTATGGGCCTTTTTAGGATTTTGGTCTTTGTTTTATGAGTAATGTGGAATGCATTAATTAGGACCCTCTTGGTTCAAGAGACAGCAACTCAATTCACATTGGCTTATGAAAACATTGTGAGGGGGCAGTTAGATTGTCTCAAATAACTGAAAGATAGAAGTTTAGATTGTCACCAGGCACAGCTGGATCCGGCATACAGCACTGCTGTAGACTCTCTCTGCACTTTTGTTCTATTTTCTCCTGCAGTGACTACATTCTCAGACTCATTCACTGTTCCTGTGGGGTGGCAGGGTGGCCATTTATTTACCCAACATGGTCTCCTGCTGGTCCCAGGGCTGGTCTCAGGGGGGCGCTCATTATCCTGGCTCCCTCCAGTGCCTGTCCCTGAGCCAGCAGAGCGGTGCTGTGGAATGGGAAGGAGAAATTGGTACTGATCAACGAGTTATAGTCCCAAACCTCCAAAATCACTGCCCGGAGGTTGGCAGAGCCAGGGGTCTCCACAGATGAAGTCAAGGTGTGTTCACTGATCCAGGAGGGGGACTGCTGAGTGGCAAACATGTCCCATGGTGAGGCAGGACAGGGGCAGGACAGCATCTGATTTTTGTCTTGAGATGATCACTCAAGCGACTAAATAGAGAAGAGGGCAGAAAATAACAGAGGAGGGGAGAGGCATTGGGGATGGGTGTCAGAAGTCCAGGAGAGAGGCACAGCGGCCATGTTTGGGCTGGTGGCAATGGGACAGAAATAGAGAAGGCACAAGGCCGGAGTGTAATCATAGACTGGGCAGGACTGGGGACAGATTTCCGGGTTTTGGCCTGAGGAGCTGAGAGGACAAGACTAGGGGAGGAGAGGTGAGAGGTCAGCTTTGATGTGCTGAATTTGAAATGCCTAGAGAGGTCCTAGAGGCATTTCTTTAGGGTGTGGTCCTACAGGCATTTCTTTAGGGTGTGGGATTCTACTCCTGAGTATTCTTAACTGGTTTCTATAAAATAGGAAAAGGATAAATAAATTGAAGAATGCCAGTCTGCCCAATGGAATGCAGTAGAACTAGAGGAAGTCCTTCTCCCTGCTAAGAGAGTTAAGACTAGACCAGATTACTGAGCTGATTTCAGGGAATGAGTTCCCCAAACAGCATGTGTCCACCCAACCCCTCCCTGAAGAGTTGGAGAGGCCTTGGGCGGTGCCTGTGGCTCAGTGGGTTAGGGCACTAGCCCCATATACCCAGGGTGGCCGCCCTGGCCAAACTACAACAAAAAATAGCTGGGTGTTGTTGGGGGATGCCTGTAGTCCCAGCTACCTGGGAGGCTGAGGCAAAAGAATCACCTAAGTCCAGGAGTCGGAGGTTGCTGTGAGCTGTGACATCACAGCACTCTACTGAGGGCGATAAAGTGGGACTCTGTCTCTAAAAAGAAAAACGAAAGAGAAGAAAGAGTCAGCGGTCTCTTGAAACCCCTGGGCAGCTAGGCAGTTGGAGCGGTAGCATGGTGGGGATGTCCCATGAATGTCAGTCAAACTGACAGGGTCTCAGCCTCTGGGAGCTGATAGAGCAGCTGTGCTAAGCAGTGAGAGGAACATGGGACAACACAGGAGACGCTGGGAGAGACAGCCAAAATGCAGGGAGGAATAGTGTGGCCCAGGCAGAGGCCATGGGAATTCAGAGAAGACAGCCAAGACAGAGCTGCCATAATCTGGGTTGGCTTCCTGGAGGCAGCAGTGGAGCGGCAGCTTCCATATTCCAGGCAAAAAAGAGACTGTGACCTCAGGTGTGGGGTGCAAGCCTAAGTGTGGAGTTGCCCCCCCCCCAAGTAGTTTTCTCTGAAAACTTTCTAAACTAGATGGGGATGTAGGGCATGCCTGAGGCTCCCAGCCCCCTCACTCTTCTCTAATCCCCTAAGGAGTGAGCTGCTCCGTCCACATTATCCCCTCAACTTGTCCCCACCTTTGTGCCAGCTCTTAACATCCTGTCCTAAAGAGATATTTTTGCATTCACCCCACCTCCCAGTCTGTCCCTTCCACTAAGGCAATGAGTGCCACCAACACCCAGCATACTGCTACATGCAGGCACTTGGGGATGTTGGGGAGAGGATGAATGCATGGGAGGGGTGCAGGGGACATGTCTACTGGCTTCCCTCTCCAGGTTCTGGGGGAGTGTGACAGGACCATCAGCCCAATTTCAGTGGACCTGGGCTGGCCCCAGAGCTGACAGGACCCAATCGAGTGAGTGAGTGGGCAACAAGCTTCCCATCCGTTAGGCCCACAGCCCAGGCTGCTGATGCCCAGCGGACATTCTGCTCTCAGGCTGGTATCCACTTAGACATCGTTAATATTTCACGCTGCACAGCCTGGGGATTGATGTCTTGTTTATAGCTCAGTATCTATGGGCAGTCACTGAAGCTTTCTCTGGGAACTGGGAAGACGCTCAGGAGCACCAGGGGACCTGAGGCAGAGGGGCAGGGGTGGGTGCAGCCTCTGGGGGACCCTCAGGTGGCTTCCTTTGCTCGCCTGGCACATCTGTCACCTGGTACTGCTGGGAACAGCCTGTTGGGGGGGCGGGAATAATAAGAACTGAGAGAAGTCAGATTATCATTCCAATTTTATGGATGAGGAAACTCAGGCTTAGAGAGGTTATGTACTACACATATTAGCATCTCAACTAGATCTGTTGATTTGGCATCCTGCTCAGCACCTAAGTGTATAAATTAAATTGCAGGAGGTTCTTTAACCTTTCTAGACAAACATTTTAGCAACTCCAGTTCTCCAACCAAGCCCATTCTCTGGGAATTGTTAGCCTCTCTGTTCAGAACTCTTGCGTTTTGTCAGTGGCGACTCTTTGCATCCCAATTAACTATTAAAAGCGGTGCATTTACAGTTCTTTAAACATATCACCAACAACTCAGACTTTTAATTAGGCACGTGAAATTGTTAGGTCGAACCGCACAGACCCTCTGCCGAGACCGAAAACCATTTGATGTCACGGAAAACACCCACTCCCGGGCCCCAGTGCGGAATTCCCCCTCACCTGTGAAGTGGGGGAGGAGGAATGCCCATTGGGGGCGCCCCATAAGAATTACAAGTCCAAAGGCTTGGCCTACGTATAACCAACTCCAGGAGGGCCCTCGCAAGCCACACGCTGCAGTTCAAACCCACCCAGGCAACGAGCTCTGCGCCTGGCATGAAGTGCTGCACGTGTTCCGTCCTTGCTGAATGAATAGCAGCATGGACAGCAGAGGCTGCGTAAACAGAAGCTGCAACTGCTTAGGCCGTAGGTCCAGACAGGGCTTACACCCACAGGCGTGAAGCGCAGGGGATTTCTCCCTCTGTTAAAACAGCAGGTAGGCTTAAGTGCTCGCCACAGCCCACGCGCTCCTCCCTCCAACTCCGGCCAGCAAGGATCCCCGCGGTGCGCAGCGCCCGCTAGAGGGCAGCAGAGAGTCGCGGCTCCAACCCTTAAAGTCCCCCGAGCCTCGAGGCCAAGGAGGACTCCCGGCTCCGCCCTGCCACGCCTCGTCCTCTCCTTTTGCCTTCCTTTCCGTGGCTTCCCTTCTACCCAGTGCCGCCAGCAGGAAGAAAGTCATCCACAAACTATTAGCATGCCCTTGCCCCGTCCGTTCGTAGAACTCTTGCATCTCTTTAGCCGAACTCTGCATCTCACCGCCAAAAAAGGCAGGCTTCGTCCTCTTTACAGAGAAAGAGGCTGCAAGTCCGTGACTAGATCAAGGTCACGCAGCAAAGTCAACACTTGAACTCAGATGCTAATGCTAAAGTTCCCCAGACGCTAATACCAAAGCTCACACTTTCTCCTAAAGCCTCGAACGGACGCAGATTTCCAGAACTGGAGAACTTTGGATACTCTTTTTCAAAGGGGGCCAGTTCATGGCCCAGTTTCATCTCACGCTTGAGAGTTGAGGGTAGCGGGAAATATCCTGAGGCGAGCGGGCTTCCCGGATCCTCCGCCCGCCAACTCCGCGCCCGCCGGCTGGCCGGCGATGCAGAGGCTCCCCACCCCTCCAGAGAAGAGTGGAGCCGGGTCTGCGTTCCGAGAGCGTTGTTTCGGCTCCTGGCCACTTGGGCACACGGCCCCCTACCCGCGGACCGCGCGGCCTCCCGGGGGATCGCAGCACAGCGATGGCAACGCGCCAGGATCCGTCCAGGGCTGGACCATGCGGGGCGGGGCCGTTTCCTCCGCCCCTTCCCGGGCTAGAGCGTTGGAGGGGGGGCGCAGGGACGCCTCCCGGACTGGTCGCCGCACCTAGGCCAATGAGCGCGCGGGGAGCCGCGATGGAGGCTGGGGCGCCCGGGAGCACCCGGGACCCCCGCCGCAGCCACCGCCGTGCCCCCGCGCCCCCGCGCCCGCAGGGCTGGAGAAGGGCCGACAGAGGCGCGGCGCCCGCGCGGGGCATGGAGGCGCCGCTGGCCCGCGCTAGCCGCCGGAGCTGCATTCCGCGCTGCCGCCGCCGCCGCGCCTCGAAGTTTGCCGGCTGACTCAGAAAGTTGAGCTCCCGCTTCACCGCACCGCGTCCGACCTCCTGGCTTGCCCTGCTCCCTGCCACCTCCCTCTGCGGGGCTCCGACCCCGCCAACACCCGCAGCCCCGCCTGCCGGGGGCATGTGAGCCGCGGCTGCCCCGAGAGGCCGTGCGGGCTGCACCGGCCCCGGCGCCTCCTGAGGCAGAGCGCGGGTGAGGGGCGCGTCCCGGCCCCAGGGCCCCAGGCAGCCTGGGTCGCCATGGGTATCCAGGGCATGGAGCTGTGCGCCATGGCCGTGGTGGTGTTGCTGTTCATCGCCGTCCTCAAGCAGTTCGGCATCTTGGAGCCCATGTCCATGGAAGGTAACTCGTGGCCACCCGCCCCTCTGCTGCCCTCCGTCAAGGGCCAGCGGTCTGTAGGGAGGGAGCAGCACCCGCATTCTCAGGTGCGCTGGTCTCGGAAGGAGCGGCCCTTGGGCACGCTGGGCTCCAAGGCCCTGGCCGCCCTCTCCCGGATCCGGAGGGCTGGGCCTGGGACAAAGGGGCAGAGAGGGCTCTGGCTCCAAGGAGCCCCAGAGAGGACCGAGCCCAGGCCCTTGGGGTGAATGTGAGCGAGGCGCATAGTGACACCTTGAACAGACATCCATGGCCGTCCTAGGCCCGCGATCCAAGCCGCCCGTGGTGTGCACAGCCAGTGACGGGAGGTGGTGCAGAGTGAAGATAATCAGCCCAGGGCACTTAGTACTGCCGAGTGATCTGCGTGGTGGAGCTGTCCCTTTCGTCCCCATCCTGCATCCAGTTTTTCCTCCCCAAGCAAGGCCATATTATCAGTAACCAAATCCAGAGGCGCCACATTTTATCCCAATCACATATTAACTGAGGAGACAGACCCACACCTAAATCAGACACTGACAGCCTCCCTGGGACTCCTGACAGGCGCCTTGGGAGCTGCTTCCCCACCGTTGGTACAGTCCCACTGCTTCACTGCCGGCAGGTTACCAGGAGGAGTGCCTCCTCCAGGGCACACCTGCTTCCGAAGGGGACCCTGACCACCAGAGATGTAATCACCACCCCCACCCTTTGCAAAGAGGCAGGTCCAGTCTTGTACCTTTGGGTTGTGAGGAAGGGGCCAGCTTGCCATATTCATGATATTTGCCTCCCTCTCAGAGGATGATGGGCATCTGCAGACCTAGGAACTCTACTGACCTTGGCAGGCTGTAGCTCTTGGGACTAAAACCCAGGGGCCTCGTGAGGGGACAGAGGAAGAACCTGCCCCTGTCTCTGAGCTGCCACACAGCCCTTCAGGCATGAGGATGTGCCCCAAACCCGTGCAAAGGGCAGGAAGGGGCCAGGGCCAGGAAGCAAGGCTCTTTCTCCTCCATTCTGCCTTCAGAGCCCAGGGCTGGCTTTTTATCTGTAGTTCATGCCCACATGCCTCTCAGAAGCCACTGTACTTCTTCATACCTTTTCTCTAGGTGAGTTCATGAGGCTCAGAGAGAAGGGACTTGCTCCAGATGGTTCAGCAAAATGCCTCCTTGAGCTTTAGATTTTAGTAGGGGAGGAAAATTGCCCAAGCTAGGCTTTCACTTGGCTGGATATAGGGGGCATCTGTGACAGGGAACTTGGAGGAAATTACAGGTGCTTAGGATTGGGGTAGGGCTAGGAACAGTTGAGCATTCCATGCCTCCTACAGGGACTCTGTTCCCGTACCTGCCTTTCCATTCCTCACCTGGAACCTGGGGTGGTTGGTGCTCAAGGAGCTTATGACCTCTCTGTGCTCTTCCCTATTCCCTGGGTCCTCCTGGGACCACCAAAGGCCATGGCCAGCCGGCCTCACTTCACTTAATGATGCAAAACCTTTTTTCTGAGCCAGACCCACAGGTCAGGAGCAATCTGAAGTTTGCTTTTGTGATTTCTAAGAAGGGATTTCTTTACAAGAAAAGGTGGATGGTGTGCGTAGGGCAACAGATGGTTTAGTCTACCTTCTAAAAACCCTGTCAAGCTTTAAGAAGTTTCTCTTTTCTGGTGTTATGTGTCCACCTGTGCCGCCTGGAGTTCTGGGGTCTTGGTGTGGTTGAGGGATCCTGTCACCCTCACAAACTGGCTATAAAAATCCCTTTTCCGACTTGGCACCTGTAGCTCAGTGGTTAGGGCACCGGGTGCATACACTGGGTCCGGTGGGTTCAAACCCAGCCCAGGCCAGCTAAACAACAATGACAATTACAACAAAAAAATAGCCAGGCATTGTGGTGGGCACCTGTAATCCCAGTTACTTGGGAGGCTGAGGCAAGAGAATCGCTTAAGCCCAGGAGTTTGAGGTTGCTACGAGCTGTGACAGACAAAACAAAATAAAACAAAACCCTTTTCCTTTCTGAGCCTCAGTTTCACCATCTGTAAAGTGGGGCTAATAACAATTCCTGCCCCATAGGGCTGTGGCAGCCTTTTACTGGTCAGTGGGGCTTTCATGGCCCCCAGCACTATTCTTAGCATGTAATAAATGCGCAGACTTTGTGAACTGTTGCTATTAGCAGTACTGGTTACTGGTAATAACAGACCTGATTTGCTTTGAAACATTCTCTCACTGAGACAGGCCCCAGCCCCTCACCCCATCAGAGGAGGGAGTCATAAGTTACAGATGTTCTCCCTTGGTTGGGAATGGTACTAGATAAGGGCCTGGAAGTGCCCATTGGCTAGACAATGTCTAAGGGACTGTCAAAGAGCTATGGGGGGACTGGTGCCCCAGTTCCCCTCCAACCATGTGCATGTGCAGTTGGAAGTGTCTCTTGTCCTCTCTGAGCCTCCGTGGTTCTCATCTGTAAGAAAGCTGAGTTATGATGCTCTGGGGATTGTTGGGAACTAATGGATCCGGGTTCTGGGGATGCAGCCTTCCAGAAGTAGATGCAGAAGTGAAAGGCTTTCCTCTCTGCCCCAGGTCCGCTGTCAGACTCTGTGGGAGGAGTCACCCCAACCACTTGTCCTGAGCAGTAATTAAGCCTGCTCCTTGATCCATACATGAGGCGGGTGAGCCTGGGAGGTGGCTTGGCTGTCCTGACCACCAGGGCAGATCCATGGGCAGTAGGCACGGGACTGGAAAGAGGCCAGGCCAACCTCAGTACAGTGGATTCCAGGTGGCAGAAAGGCAGGCCTCATCCTATGCATTTAATTGGGATTTCTCCTTCCCAGTGACCTGTGGGGTCTCAGAGGTGAAGGAACTGCTCAGTGTCTGCAAACTTTGCTATGACAAGGGCACAAGAGGCAGGAGCTGTTGGGACGGTCCAGAGGTCCAGAAGGAGAAATCTCATCTTGGCTTTAAGACCTGGACCTCTCAGGGGCGTGGCTGGGCACAGGGCAAGGTTGCATCCCAAGGACTGCAGCTTTTCTGTGTGGCACCTGACTTAGTGTTTAACAATGGGATCCAGACCCCGGAAGTCCATAAAGCCCTGAAGTTGTGGGCAAAAAAGTCTGTCTGGAACCCACCCACTTGTCCCCAGACACCGCCTTTTGCTGGGGTGCTGAAATGCGATTCTAAAGCATGTTTGTATTCCTGAAAGGTTCAAAGGCTCACCTCTGGGCCCCACTGGAGTTTCCAATGTGCTAGTGACATGAAGGTCTTTCTTGTCCCTTTATGTCTCCCAGAGTGGCAGGCACTTTGCCTACAGGAACCGAGACTCCCTTACACACTTGATTTCTCATCATACCCCCATCCCCACCCTAGGGTAGTGGGTAGCTTAGTTCCTTTATCAGTTCGTGGTCTGTCTCTACCAGGCATCAGCTGCATGAGGGCAGGGACTTTGTCCTGGTCACTGTAGTACCCTGTGTCTGGAACAGTACCCACACCAGGCAGCAGCTCCGTGAGGGTCTGATGAATTCATGAGGGAATCTTGCCAACAAAGTGGGAGGACTGGAGCCTTCTGTCCCTTCTGTCCCACCCCTGCCTGTCAGCCAGAGACATGGTCCTGTGAGAGTTGCTGGCCACTTGGGCAGGGAGCAGGGGGCGTGGAGCAGGGCAGAGTGTCCCCTGGAAAGAATCCAGAGACTGGAAGTGGGGTGTATTCTGAGTCATCAGGGACAAGTGTGGATGGAGCAGAGTAAGCGAGAGGGATATGGTGGGGAGCAGCTAACTAAGGTGTGTGGGGCAGAAGTTGTATTTTTTTTTCTTTTGAGACAGAGTCTCACTTTGTCACCCTCCGTAGAGTGCCGTAGTGTCACAGCTCACAGCAACCTCAAACTCTTGGACTCAAGTGTTTCTCTTGCCTCAGCCTCCCAAATAGCTGGGACTACAGGCACCCACCACCACGCCTGGCTATTTTTAGAGGCGGGGTCTCGCTCTGGCTCAGGCTGGTGTCAAACTCCTGAGCTCAGGCGATCCACCCACCTCAGCCTCCCACAGTGCTAGGATTACAGGCATGAGCCACCGCACCTGGCCAGGACAGAAGTTCTTAACTGGCTGCAAGTCATAACCATCTGGGGAGCCACCCTGCGGCACTGAAGTCTGAATCTCTGGGTTGAACCCAGGCACTGGGATTTTTGGAAGCTTCTTAGGAGACTCATGTGCAGCCAGGATTGAGAACGCACTGTGAGGCCTTTGAGGACAAGGGTTCTCAAAATGTGCTCCACAGACCACCATCAGCAGCACCCAGAAGCTTGTTATAAATGTGCATCGCAAGCCCCTTCCCCAGCCTACAGGGCTTGGCTCCTAACCAGCTGCAGGTGCCAGTGGGATGCACTCAAGCTTGAAGACGGCTTCTCTGTCTAGGGATGGCCCTCTGTGAGGACTGGGCTTTAACTGTCAGAGAAATCCCAGGCCACTGGAAGGTTTGGAGCAGGGGAATGAGTTAGCCTTGAATTTCAGCCATTCCCCTGGCTGCTGTGTTGAGTGCAGACTTGGGATGGGAGGCAACAGCAAAAGCAGGAGGTCCTGTGAGAGGCATTTGCAGCCATCCAAGAGAGATGACCGTGGCTGGGGACAAGTAGGTAGGTGGGTTCCAGATAGACTGCAAGGTGCAAGAGGAAGGAAGGGGTCAGGGAGATTGGTCTGAGCACCTGAAAGGCAGTTACCCTACTGAGATGGGGAAGGAGGGGTAGGGGAGGTTTGTGGAGAAAGTCACTAGTTCCTTTTGGACCTCAGTTTAGACTGTATTAATCTTCTATCACTGCTGTGACAGATTGCCACACATGAAATGCCTTAACACAAATTGATTATCTTACAGTTCTGTAGAGCAGAGGCCTGCCCGGATCTCCCTGGCTAAGATTAGGCAGGTGGTATCATGGCCTCCTCTTTCTGGAGGTCCCCAGGATCGTCCATCCCTTGCCTCTGCAGCTTGTAGAGGCCTTTCCTTGGCTCGTGGCCCTTCCTTCATCTTCACCAGCCACCCCTCATGCCACCATCTCTTGGTTCTCTCTTCTGATTCCCTTTTCCACTTTTAAGGACCCATGTGATTACATTGGCCCCGGCTTGATAATCCAGAAAAAAATTCCCTATTTGAAGGCCAGCTGATTAGCAACCTTAATTCCATATACAATCTTAATACCTCTTTGTCATGGAACCAAACATAGTCACAGATTCCAGGGACTAGGACAGGATGTATCTAGGGACCCATTATTCTGCCTGGCACAATGTCTATTAAAAAAAATCCAAGTGGAGCCCTCAAGGAGGTGGTGGGATGCAGGGAAGACATTAAATGCCACCAGCAAATGCTGGGATGTAACACTGTGAGACTAGGGAGCCAACAAGGGAGTGGTTAAGATCAAAAAGGGACTAAGTTCAAGGGGCAAACCCTATGACCCTCCAGCAGTAACAGGTCAGGGAGAAAGAGAGCCCCTGAGGTCTGGAACCTTGAAGAGCCATGATCTGGAAGCCCAGGGGAGAAAAGGTGGGCAGGGGAAGGAGGGAGTGCCCCACCCCAGTCAGAGGCTGCTGACCCCAGACATCTCCAGGTCACCTGAGGGTAAGGCCACCACCAGACTTAGCCCCTCCTGGAATCGCTGTGCTTCCCCCATCCCTCCCTCCAATGCTCTCCAGTTCAGGGACATCCTGTTGCCAGTTAGGGTCTAGCTAAGAGGCCTCCCAAGGCCTGACCTCTGGTCACTACACATCCAGGCAGGAGGCAGGAAGACCAGACACTTTCTGGTCGGTACAGCCTGGTCACTCTGAAGAAGGCCCCCTGTCTGTCTGAAGAGCCTGTCAAGTTGTTGATTCTTTGATTTTTGGACTCCCAGGCTACTGTTCCTAAACCTGGCACTCTGCCTCAGCACCTTGGACTCCACCATTGGCCATTTGGGTTAGTGAGCAAATACTAGAGGCTTGGGGACAGGGAGGGTCTCTCAGCTGGGTGAGTTTGCATTCTGCTGGGCCAGGTCATGTTCAAGTGGGAGAATTAAGCCCCCAGCACAAAATGAGTGAGTTGTCCAGGTCAAAAGGGAAGTCAAGGTCAAGTGCTGAAGAGAGAGCAATGCTTCGATGGGGAAGGGCTGGGGAAGGATCTCTCCAGCGCTCCAAGCAGAACTGATCCCAGAGAAAAAAGCTGACACCAGTCTCCTCAATGGGTGGGACCACATGGCCCTGCTCAGCTCCCCTTGAAAGAGCCTTCTGGGGTTATATGTGGACTCATATCTGAGAGGGGGAGCAGCTTGTGTTTGCCAGGCTGCTATTGGGGCTGAGCGTAATAAACCTCAGTTGCAGCTTGGTTGGGTACTAGCTTACCAGGTGACTTTGATACATTTAACCTCCTTGAGCCTCACTTTCCTCCTCTGTAAAATGGGGATAATAACAATATTTGCCACTATTTGTTTCACACCAATGGGATAAACCAAAAACACTTTGAAAAAGTTGAAAGAGGAACTCAAATCTAAGGGACTCAGAAGGGTAGAGCAGAGCAAAAATTGGGACCAAGCCAGCAAGCCTTGGCCCTTGTTTGCAAGGTTGATGCCATCCTGACTCCAGGACGTTTTGTCTACATCTGTGGCCCAAGGCTTGGCTTCAGTTGCTGCCTCTCCTAGCCCAGCTCAGATTTCTTCAGTTCTACACTAGTGGCTCTCAACTGAGGGCAATTTTACCCCACACAGGATATTTGACAATGACTGGAGACATTTTGGTGGTCTCAGCTGGAGAGATGCTACTAGCATCTAGTAGGTAGAGGCCAGGGACACTGCTAGACATCTGTTAGTGCAAAGGACAGCTCCCCACCCCCAAAGGATGTCAGCAGTGCTGAGATGAAGAGCCCTGTTCCGGAAGGAGCACTGGCTGAGGGTGGGGATGCTGCTGCACTGGGCCAGTGCTTTCTGTCTGAGCTGTTTCCCTGTCTGTAACTGAGGGGTGGATTAGAGGCACCCTCTCTCCTGGGATCTTTCCCTGTCCCTTCCCATTCCTTGCTCCTCAGGTTGTGTTAGATGATCCCACCCTCCACTCTTTTGTGTCCCTTTCTCCACATGACTGGGGGCTTTCTGAGAGGACATGTGTCTCTACACTTATGACCTCACGGGGTGCCCCGCACTGCCTGGTAAACAGCAGGTGCTGAGTAAACATAGGTTATGGGCCCCTGACAGCACACACTTACCGGGCACCCAGTGTGTGCCAGGGAGGGCATAGCCCCTTAGAGCACAGTGCA
Source organism: Arctocebus calabarensis (assembly GCA_963573935.1). Classification (NCBI taxonomy): domain Eukaryota; kingdom Metazoa; phylum Chordata; class Mammalia; order Primates; family Lorisidae; genus Arctocebus; species Arctocebus calabarensis. Next base: position 23,844 of record CAUYON010103518.1, read on the forward strand.
GAGTCTCGGCTCTCCCTTTAGAGAAGTCCTGAGAAGCCTTGGTGGTGGAGGGTGGGGAGGGGCTGGGTAGTGGGGGCCTGAGTATAGATGGGCGAAGACAGCAGAGGTGTAGAGTGTGACCGGGAGGATGGGAGTGCCCAGAACTGGGATGTGCAGGTTCTCCTGCCTCCTTCGTGGAAGGCAGCCCCTTCTACTCTGCAGTTGCCCTATGGACACCTGCCACCTACAGGAGCCTGGTCTTGCAAAGGTGACTTGGGAGCCTGGTGGGCTCACAGCTGCCTCTTGACTCAGAGCAAGTCCTAGGGGCCACTGTGATCTTTCCTACTCTTTCTCCTGCTCTCCTCCCCCAGCACCCAGGGGCCTGGTGGTGATGCTCTGAGCATCCTGAGTGCTATTCTCTCTAATGGGGTCCACTGTCCTTTGTTAACTGGAAGTTTCTCAGAACTCCTGCACCTCTAGGATGCTGCTGACAATGACAGGAGCCAACGTCCAGTGACTGCTCTCTCTATGCTAGGCTCTTTGCACATATCCTTATTTTGTCCTTATCAGTAGGCCCATTTTATAGATGAGGAAACTGAAGGCCAGGGAGGTCACCCAGACAGGGTTGGGGTTTTTTGCTTTTTTGTTATGCAGGCCCAGGCCAGGTTTGAACTTTCACCCTTGGTCACCCAGACAGGAAGCAACAGAGCTAGGACCTTTCTGGATGCTGGCATACCTGCCCTGAGTGCATCTCTAAATGCAGGGCCAAGAAGACTACTGGAGATGGCTGTATATGTTCCAGCCTCTCATAGGACAGGTGTCAGGAACCTGAAGTGGAGGCAGCTGCCTGGGTCCAAATCCAAGAACAGTCTCACTGCTAGAGCTGTTGTGAAGATAACGTGTAAATGTGTACAGAGCTTATAAAACAGTGCCGGGCAGAGTCAGCGCCTTGAAAGTGTAAGCTCTCCTGGAACCCCCAGTCACACATCAGTATGCATGCACTAGAAGTTAGTGGGAAGGGAGATGTACTTGACAGGCACTCTCTGATCCTGGAGTCATTCAACATGTGCCCTGTAAGGTCAGGGGCCTAGAGGCTGCTGCCCTGGGGCCTGCTGGGCTAGAGGAAGGGCAGGAGCCCAAGACCTGATGTTGCTCCGGACACAGGCAATAATTTCAGAGCAGTTTAGCTAGGGCCTCTCAGATGAAGTCTTACTTAGAAGACCAGCACCCCTTGATAGGTAAAAGAGCTCAGATTGAAAAGTTTGCCCTCCAGCCTCCCCACACCCCATGGCAGTTCCTGGGACCCTCCATGGGAACCTGTGGCCTTGGAGTCCCCTGACCAGCAAAGGACTGGGTAAAGGCTGAAATCCTCTGGCCCACGGTGGAGCGGGGAAGCCTAAGGCACCAGGTGCCTCCCTCTCTTGCCCTTACCCTAAGGAATGGTCAGCCAGGGGCATCTCTGGGCAATTCCAGGCCCAGCTGTGCCTCTGAGTGGCTGATCCTGGGGTGGAGGTTAGGGCTGCTTTTGCCACGTATCTCCAGAGACATTATTTGGATTATTCAAAGTCAGCAGCAGGGCACGGTCAGTTAGGGGGATATGATTTATGGAGGCACCACAGTACAGCTCTCAGAGGCGTCAAAACCAAGGATTTGGGCGGCGCCTGTGGCTCAAAGGAGTAGGGCACTGGCCCCATATGCTGGAGGTGGTGGGTTCAAACCCAGCCCCAGCCAGAAACTGCAAAAAAAAAAAAAAAAAAAAAAACCTGTGAGGATTCTAGGGTCTCCTATCAGTAAATAGAATTAAGCTCAGTTTTGAAATGCAGTGTCTGTGTATGGAAGTCCATGTGCTTCCCCTTGGTGACCACATGGATTCTTTTTGAAATATCAGATTCAGTCACAACCAAGCCTGGGCCCCCTGTCTCACTGGCAGTCAGGCTGAGTGCGCTGTGTGTTGGCTCCACCAGCTCTGCAGGCCCCATCTGTCAACGTTGGGTACTAGGCTGGGCGCAGTCTCACCCATGCACTGTGGGGTGCGTGAATGTGCTGTGGGCATCAAAGGGACCTCAACTAGCACCTCTGAGGAAGGGCAGTTGGGAAAGCACCTGAATGGACTGGGTTCAAGAGCAATTGGAGCCAGGGAGTGTGGAAAGTATTTTGGGGTGTTGATAGTCAGGCAGTAGGTTTCAGAGAGGGTGTTTAGAGAATCCACTGTTTCAGTTCTCCCTATAGGGAAACTACAGGAGCCTACAGGGTAGCCTTGCAGAGGTCTTGGGGCAGCCCAGAGAGGCTTCACAGGGCTCAGCTGTTGTGTGGGGTGGAAAGAGTCCCTTGCCAATGTCTGGTGCATCTCAGCTTAGTGAATTAAAGATTTGGCCCCACCTTTCCCAAGGTTTTGTACAGAGGGGGCTTCATGGGATTTGGGACAAGAACCTGGCCTGGGACTTTGTAATCTGTCAGGCTGCTGCACAACTTTAAAATATCAAAAAAGCCTCATGCTTTCACTCACTTGGCAGGATGCTTACTGGATAGGAAATTAAAACTTTATTGCCCACCCTCTGGTTATCAGTTTTGGGTGGGATGGAGCTTCCCAGCTGTTGCCTTGCGAGTGTTCATGGATTACCTTGGGCTTTAATCGTAATCATCTCTAAGCAGAGGCTGCCTCCTGCAAATTGTCCCAGGCCCCACCTCCCCTGCTGCTACACCTACTTGGGATGGAGAGGGTGGGGGTCAGAGAGAGTTGATATTCCAAGAATCAGATCCAGTGACAGCAGGTAGATGGGGTCAAAGGATAACCTGGGCATACATGGGCACAGGAGCCATCAAAAAGCCCAAAGCAGGGAAAGGGTTGTCTGATCTCTGTTCCAGAATGGTCATTCGATGGGAGAGGGGGTCACAAAGGAATAACAAAGAGAAGAAAGTGAAGGAAACTGGCAAGAGGTGTCAAGAATGAAGAAGCCACAGTCTCTGGACGCCGACTGAACCAGGGCAGGGCAGGCAGAGACCAGGGTGACCCCACATTTCTGACCTGGGACACTGGGTGACTGCTGGTCCCATGCACCAAGACATGAATTATCTAGAACGAGAAGTTAAAGCCACAGGCAACGCTCCGGGACTTTGATTTTTATACTCTGAGCTTGGGGAGGTCGCTGAGCAGCAGGGAATGTGATACGTTTTCAACAGCTTCTGGCACTACCTGAAGAACAGACTGATGGGGTCCAGAAGAAAGGAGGCCAGGAGGAGAGATGCTGGAGCCTTGGACAGTGGCAGTGGAGGTGGGAGGAGGGGTCAGAGGTGGGAAGGATGTCAAAAGTAGAGCTGGCAGGATGTGCACGTGGGCTGGGTGTTGGGAGAAAGGCAGATATCCAGGGTTTGGGCCTGAGCACCCAGCAGGGTGGTGTTGTCATCCCCTGAGCTGGGAAGGCTGGGGGTGGCGCAGGTTTGGAAGGAAGAGCAAGAGCCCAGTTTGCACATGTTCCCTAGGACACCTCCCAGCCATCCAGGTGCAGGTGACAAGGAGGCAGGCAGGTCTGGATCCCAGGGGGGATGTTAGCCCACATCCTCACTAAGGCTTGATTTTATAAGCAGCTTTCAGATTTTGCAAGTTTAATGAGTGTCTGCTTTTTCTCATTGTTCTCATGTGCATTTTCGTACTAATGGCTTATGTGTGTTGATTAGCTTTTTTGACTTCCTTGTCCATAAATTGCCTTTTCAAATTCTTTGCCCATTTCTTTTGGGATTGTTGTCCTTTTCTTGTTTTCCAGGTATCCAATGTTTAATCCAGATCGGAAGTGTGTGCTGGCTTCCCCACCTCACCTGTCCATTTTCTTTTGCTGTAGGAAAATGAAATTGTAAACATTTCGATTAACCTCTAATAAATATTTATGTGATATGTGAATTACAGAGAATAGTGAAACCATCTTGTCCTATCCCATCCTGTCAAGGTTACTATAGCCAGATTTGTGTTTGTCATTCCTTGATTTTATTCTTATTTATGATTTTATCGCTCACGTACCCCTACAAATATATTGTTGAATCATTCTTGAGTTTGGATTTGATAAAAATAGACTCATACTGGTTTCCTAGGACTGGTTTTTTATTTAAAAACTGTTTCTAAGACCCATCTATATTGTTGTATGTCATTATAGTTAATTTACTTTTCATTGCTGTAAAATATTTCCCCAGGTGCATACCCCACAATACATTTATCTGCTCTTTTGTATTTGGATATCTGGCTGATTGAGCTATTGTTATTGTAAAGAGTGCTTGAGTGACTATTCCTATATCTGTCTTCTGGGCACTTGAGTTTAGCATATATATCTAGGTAAGGATTGCTAAGCCCTAGGCCTGCTGTTGATTTTATACCAAGTGTGAATTTTATGTAATTTATACATCATTGAAATAAAAAATGCAAATAGGTTTCACAGTAGTTGTAGCAGTTTGCAATTCACTGAAGTGTTTCAGAAAAAGGCTTAGGGGAAGGAAGGTCAGGGAGTTTTATTTGTTTGTTTTAAATGGAAGAAGCTGGGCACTGTAGTTCAGTGGTTAGTGTGCCTGCCCTGCACACCAGAGGTAGTGAGTTCAAACCTCACCTGGACCTGAGTGACAAAAAAAAAAAAAAAAAAAAAAGGAATGTTACAGTGAATTAAGTCAATCATATCCTTTAGTTCATGGGACATTACCAGACTAGATCCTTTTAAAGACTCTCTCTTGCTTATTTTTCCCCATTTATTCCCGTTTCCTTCTTTCCCTATAGTTATTTTAATTTTTTCTAATTTAAATTAATGTAAAATTCACTTTTTGGTGTGTCCAGTTCTATGAATTTTGACAAGTTGATAGCCATCTAACCACTACTACAGTCAACATATAGAGCAATCCAGCACCACAAAAGCCCCTCAACTGCCCCTTCTGTGTCAGCCTCTCTTGCCCTTTAGCTCCTAGCAGCCACTGATCTGTTCTCCTTCCCTGTAATGTTCCATAATTTTATCTATTCCAGAATGTCTCATAAATGGCACTGTGAGTTATTTAGCCACTGTTAGTTATTTAACCTGAGTCTAGGTTATTTCACTTACTTGTGGCATTTGAGATTTACTCACGTTATTGAGTGTATCAGTAGTTTGTTCTTTTTTGTTGTGTAGTTTCCATTGTGTGGATGTTTATCCATTCAGTGGTTGGAGGACATTTGGGTTATTTCCAATTTTTGTACAATTATGAATAAAGTTGCTCTAAACATTTACCCGAAAGTTACTCTGTGGACAAAATATGTTTCATTTCATTTGGGTAAATAGTGAAGATTGCTGGGTCTTATGGTAAGTGAATGTATATAAGGAACTGCCAAGCTGATATCCAGAGTGGCTGTACCATTTTTCATTCCCATTAGCAAAGTATAACAGTCTCAGTTGCTTTGCATCCTGACCAGTATTTGATATTGTCAGTAATTGTTATTAATATGGAGGCAACATTAATAGTATGTAGTAATATTTCATTGTGGTTTTAATTTGTATTTTTCTAATGGAAAATGATATTAAGCATCCTTTATGTTTCTGTTTACCATCCATGTTTCCTCTATAGTAAGTGTTTGATCACATCTTTTGCCCATTTATTATTATGGGTTCTTTGCATTCTTTATGCTGAGTTTTGAGACTTTTTTATATATTCCAGATATCCCTTGTCAGGTATATGATTTGCAAATATTCTTATAAAAATAAGAATATTTTTATTCTTATTTTGCAAAATTGTTTTAGCTATTCTAGTTTTTTGTCTTTCCATATAAATTTTAGAATACTTTGACTGTATGTACAAAAAATCTTGCTGACATTTTGATAGGAATCACATTAATCTGTTGATCACTGTGGAGATAATTAACATCTTTATAACACTGAATCTTCAAATCCATGAACATGGTATGTCTATTTACTTATTTAAATCTGCGATTTTTTATCACTATTTTGAACTTTTGTCATACAGATTATATGCATGTTTTGCTAGATTGATACTTTCGCATTTCATTTATGGGTCAAGTAATTGCACATGATATCATTTTTTAAGTTTTGGTTTCTTTTCTCACTATTAAGATTTTTATTCTAATTTGATTTGAATGCCAAAGGAAATTATAGAATGTATTCTTTATATAAAAAGGTGACTTCAAATATTAATAGAAACTATAAAACAATAAATTTATAGATAAATATTGGGCTAGTTGCTTAGAGTAACAAGGTTTTTGTTTGTTTTGTTTGTTTGTTTGTTTTTATTTTGAGACAAAGTTTCACTATGTCACCCTTGGTAGAGTACTGTGGCATCACAGCTCACAGCAACCTCAAATTCTTGGGCTTAAGTGATTCTCTTGCCTCAGCCTCCCAAGGAGCTGGGACTACAGGCGCCCACCACAAATGCCTGGCTGTTTTTTGGTTGCAGTAGACCTTGTTGTTTGGCAGGCCCAGGCTGGGCTCGAACTTGCCAGCTTTGGTGTATGTGGCGGGTGACCTACTCACTGAGCTACAGGTGCCGAGCCGAGTAACAAGTTTTTAAATCACCATTTTCCACCTCCTCCCCAAGGAAAACCTTCTAACTAGTGATCAGCTGTGCTGTAATAGCAGGATAGCACTGAGACTTGAATAAACAGAAAAACTGAAGGTTCTACATCTCCAGACCAGAAAGTGTTTTTTTCTTTATACTTTCTCACAGTGGCAAACAGCAACCACATCACCAAAAGTAGGGGTCATAACCATATTTCCATCCTTAATTTCTCTTACAAAATTTGTTTCTTGGCCATCCCATTTCTGTACAAGAAATGAGTTTGTCTCCACCCAGGGTAACAACAGACTTACAGTTTCTGTCGCCTGCAATGCTTTCATCAAACTCTTCTCCCATTTGGAAACGATTTGGGGCTATTTTGGGCTTTGGACTACAGCATAGGGCTACAATCTTTGAGAACAGGGAAACTGAAGCGAGCTCCACACTCCCCCTGGATATCAGCCTAGAGACACTTTCCATCCATGGCACAGGGAGGTGGGACTTAAGCCAGGGAGCAGGAGTCTTGCTGAGCTGACAAGGCAGACATCAGTGTTTTGGGCTATTATGAATAAAGGTACTGTGAATATTCTTGCACAAATCTTCATTTGTCCTGGGTAAGTAGGTCATATGGTTGATGTTTGTCTTAACTTTATAAGAAACTACCAAGAAGTTCTCCAGAGTGGTTATACCCTTTTACACTGCTGCCAGTATACATGAGAGTTCCAGCTGCTCCACATCCTTACCAGCATTTGGCATTGTCAGTCTTTTGGAAGATAAATGATTTGGTTATTTTGCATATTGCACTGGATCATCTGCATTTCTTTCATGAGTAGTGCTGTTTCAAACACCTTTCTCCATAGTTGTTGACCGTTTGTATCTCTTCTTTTGCCTATTTTAAAAATTGAATTTTCGATCTTATTATTACTGATTTATAGAAGTTTATTATACATTCTAGAAATGAGCCCTTTGTCAAATACATGCATTGAAGCTATTAATTTTCCAATCTGTGACTCACCTATTGAGTTTCTTAATGAGTTTGTTTTTCTCTGTTTTTTCTTTGCTTTGTACTTTTTTTTTTTTTTTTTTTTTGAGACAGAGCCTCAAGCTGTCACCCTGGGTAGAGTGCTGTGGCATCACAGCTCACAGCAACCTCCAATTCCTGGGCTCAAGCAAGTCTCTTGCCTCCGCCTCCCAAGTAGCTGTGAGACTATAGGCACCCGCCACAACGCCTGGCCATTTTTTGGTTGCGGCCGTCATTGTTGTTTGGCGGGCCCAGGCTGGATTCGAACCCACCAGCTCAGGTGTATGTGGCTGGTGCCTTAGCCCATTGAGCCACAGGCGCTGAGCCTGCTTTGTACTCTTATGTTTTAATATTTCCTTTCTTTTGCGTTCTTCAAGTTTAATTTACTCTGCTTTTTCTAGATTCTAAAATGCTTAGATCTACAAGTTTATGTCATTGGTTTTAGACCTATTTTCTTAATAAAGAGATTTAAAGTATTAAGCTACCCTCTAACCACCCCTTTACCTATATCTGGCATAGTTTGATATGCTGTTTTTATTTCTGATTCAGTTCAAAAGATTTCCAAATTCATCTTGCGATTTTTCTTTCCTGAGTTCTGAGCTAATTAGATATGTGTTGTTTATGTCTAAGTACTTGAGATTTTCTAAATATCCTGTTCTAAACTTTGAGTTAATACCATTGTGGTCAGAGTCTGTTTTAATGTATCAACATCTGCTATATCTTGGTAACCACAGAATGTGCTCTTGAAAAAATGTGTATTATACTATTATACAGTGTTCTATCAAATATTAATTAGGTCAAATTGGTCAACAGTGTTTTTCAAATCTTTTATATCTTTACTTGTTATACCATTTACTAGAAAATTATATTAAAATCTTTAGCTATGACTGTGGCTTATTTCTCCTTTTAGTTTTGAATTTTTTGCCTTGGGTATTTTAAAGCTCTGTAACTAGGTGGTATGTGTTTCAAATTATTCTGTCTTCTTGATGAATTAATCCTTGTATTATTATGAAATCAACTTATTCTTTTCACTCCCTTTTACCCTCAATTTGTCTTTGTATTAAGAGTATCCCTTTTCTGAGTAGCAGATAAGGTCTTACCTTTTCATCCAGTCTGAAAAGTCTGCCTTTTAATCGAAGGAAGCACCTTATTATTAACATCCATCCATACTGTTTTGCATCTAGCCCACTGCATGGTTCTTCCTGGGGTGCTCTCCCCCTATTTTGCCCACCTATCCTGCCTGCTATGGACCCCTGAGTTGCCTCCACTCCCCCTCACCAAAAATAACAAATACTCTTGCTATGAGCAGCCTTGTACAGGTGCCCATAGCTAGGAAGATGTTTACCCAGAGTGGGATTGCCAGCTTACGGGGTTTGCCTATACTTAATTTGACTACAGATTGCCAGATTTATCAGCATGTCTGTATGGTGATGGGAATCATCCAGAGGGAGGGGGAAAAGATAATGAAGAAAGATTGGAAAGAATTGTTAAAGCCACATGCTTGAGTGGATAAGAGGAGTCAAGACCCAGTGCACAGGCAGTTTGCCTTCACCTGGAACAGAGGCAGTTCACCCATAGAGGAGGGAAAACCATGCCTGGGCCAGGTGCAGGTGGATGGGTAGGTGTGGTGCAAAGAACTGGGGAAATCGTCATGGCTCTAATCTTCTTAATGAAGGAGAAAGCAACCCAAGGGTAAAGATGGGGAAGGAGATTCTGGAAATTTAAAGAAAGAGAAGGAAGGTATAAAGTAGTTCTTCTGGAGAGTGGGAGCATGTGTGGATAAGGAAGCAGCCTGATTGCTGGGCAGCTCTCCAGGTACTCTCGCAGTTTAGTGTCTGTCCTGCCAGGCTCAAGGGGGAGGCCCAGGCTTGGAGCAGGGCCCTGCCCAGCACCCCAGGCACAGGATGAGCAGTGCAGGACAGCTGCCCTGAAGAGGTCCCCCTGCAGTGGGAGAGGGAGCAACACGCTATGGCCATGCAGACCATTGTGGACTCACTGTTCGGCCAGGGGAGCCAGCAGTGACACTGCAGCAGGACTCTGTGTCTGAGTCACTCTCTCACGATATGAGATGCTGCTCCCACGAGGTGTGGGTACTCAATGCTGCTTTGTCCATAGATTTATCTTGTAAAGGTGATGCATGTCATACCAAAATAAATAAAGCGTAAAAAAAAAAAAATCATGAATAAAAGAGTAAAGATCACTTGAAATCCCCCCTCCCCACAAAGGTAGCCTTGGTTAACACTCCGGCATGTTGTTTTTAAAGGAAAGGTCTGATCCCTGCCCTGTAGGTTTGGAGGTGTGACCATCTCCCCAAACGTGGATGACATCCCAAATGTAGCTGAATAGCATCATGTTAGGCTTTTTGATGGGCCAAGCGAGGAGCCCTCCCCATCCCTGGGGGAGGTCAAGGAGGGCCACACAGAAGAGGTGATCTAGGAATTTGGTCTTGAAGTTCACGGGTCCTTCACACCTGTCTTGCTGTCTTTTCCCCTCCTATCTCGCCTTGTTCATTGTCTCTCCAGGACAAGAACAGGTCCCACCCTTTCCCACCATGTGGCTGAGGATGGGGCACAGCTGGGTGAGGCTAGTGGGGAGGATCCCTCTGTGGGGAGCAGGGAAGCGGAAGGGCCGTGAGGCATGACCCTTGAACGTGCCATTCAGTCACGGCCCCTCCATTTGTGCAGTGCAAGGAGGGTCATTCCACCCGGTTTCAGCCCGTGCCCGTCAGGAGCAGGACAGAGGAGCAGGGCCACATGCCTCACCCTCCTGGGTCGGTGTTCCCCTCCAGACAGCAGCGACAGTGAGCTGGAGCTGTCCACGGTGCGCCACCAGCCAGAGGGGCTGGACCAGCTGCAAGCACAGACCAAATTCACCAAGAAGGAGCTGCAGTCCCTCTACAGGGGCTTCAAGAATGTGAGTGCCCCATTATCCCTGGGAGACGCCCTGACACCCTGACCCACTCAGTCCTCCCTGACCTTGATTCCAGGCAGGAGGGACCCAGACCCAGGGGGACCTTCTAAACACTTCTCCATGGCATAGTAAATATCCCAGTGGCCTTTATGGGGCTTACATTTTCTGGGAGAGTGTATGGGGGCTGGAGTGGGCCCCAGAATCAGCATTGTAAGGTCTACCACACTCCCTTCTCTAGGTCCCCAATGCTGGTACAGGGAAGGAGATGTAGGGGGGCAGCTTGGCATGAGGGACCAGCCACACCCTTCCTGCCTACCCTCTCCTTCTTCTTGCCCACCCTGCCCAGCCTTTCCTACAAAGGGGTGACAGGCCAGGCCCCATGGAGTCAGGGCGTGGAGCTGGGGGTGGCCAAGGTTGCTGAGGGGGTGACTTCCTGCTGCAGGAGTGTCCCACGGGCCTGGTGGATGAAGACACCTTCAAACTCATCTACTCCCAGTTCTTCCCCCAGGGAGGTGAGTCCCTGGCCACACCCTCTGGCTTCCCAGCAGCCCCCACTCCATCCCTGTGTGGAGGGAGGGGTCTCTCCCCACCACCCCTTGAGTTCCAGAGGCCTGTTGCTACCTCCTTCTGGTTGGAGGAGGGGCCTTAGCTGGAACCTCCAGGTGGGGCTGCCTGGCTGGGGGACCAACATACCCCAGCCCCTGCCTTGCTCTCCACAGATGCCACCACCTATGCACACTTCCTCTTCAACGCCTTCGATGCTGATGGGAACGGGGCCATCCGCTTCGAGGTAGGCCCCACTGACTCCTCCCGTGTGTCCTGCCCAAGTTCTGCGTGGCAGGATGGGCCCAGGAATCTTCCTGCCCTGGTTGCAGCCTCTCAGGGCTGTCCAGAGGGTCAGATGTGATTCTGGGTAGGAACAGTACAGTGTTTATCACTTGGGGAATGAGTGGACAGCACATAGCTGGCGCTGGGCTAGTGAGGTCAGAGGCACTTGGCCCTGTTGTCCTGTCACCCTGTCCTCAACCTTTTCTTCCAGTCGAAGAGTTCTCATCCAGGTCTGCCCTGCCAAGGGAACTACTAATGCACACTGTGGCAGTAGGGACCCAGCAAGAATTTGGATTTTCAGAGGGGTCACGGTTTAACTCAGAGGCCTGGCTTGCATTTGGTGAGATTTCTGGACCCCAGTCCCAGAAATTCCCCCTTGTTACCCAGAAAACATACAGCCTAAGCAGGCTCCAGGGGCTCCTCCCCGCTGAGCACTGTGAATGACGCCCTGGTGCCCTTCACTGTCAGGAGACAGAACCCTGTCCCCAACCGCAGACAGCTTCCTAGTCAGAGGGGCTGGCCTGTGCTCCCTCTGTGGGCAGCGTCATGGGTTCCTCCTAGGCCTCGCTGCATAGGATCATTTGAGAGAGGCCCCATCAGTGGAGCCTAAGCCCCTAAAAATAGCTGCAGGCGAAAAGCTGAAACCTCTTCAGAGAGGAAAACCTTTCTGAGAGCTGGCCTGATCGATAACACCCAGCTCGGCTTCCAGGACCAAGGGCGGCTGACAGGAAAGCACAGAGCAAGCCCCTGCACACGCTGGGGTAATAATAACCCATCAATAGGCTGCTTGGTTATTTTTATGCTGTGAGCCTGCTGGACACACACACACACACACACACTTGTTCTGTGACCACAGGACACCTCCCATACACACTCCAGGCTTGAGTGCTTGAGTGAGCAGGCAGTGTTTTCTTCTCTGTCATTGCTAGCAATACCTGAAGTACTAATACTATTACACATAGAAAAATCCAATCAGGGAAAAGTCATTGTCCTTCACTGGTCCCTTCCTGTGTGACCAGTTTCTGGTTTGTTCCCTTTAAGGGGCACCTGAGACTCTGGGCAGCAAGCACGAGGAGGAGCCCAGTGTAATGGATCCATGTGGGGCTTTGTAGGATGAATTTTCTTGTTCAGAAATGAGATGATTGGATGGGTGCAGGGGCTCGCTCCTGTAATCCCAGCAGTTTGGGAGGCCAAAGTGGGAGGGTCCATTGAGCTCAGAAATTGGAGACCCTGTCTCTACTAAAAATAGAAAAAATTAGCCAGGCCTGGTGGCAGGAGGCTGTAATCTTAGCTACTCAGGAGGCTGAGGCAGGAGGATCACTTGAGCAGGAACTTGAGGTTGCTGTGAGCTATGATGATACCACTGCACTCTCTACCCAAAATGACAGAGCAAGACTTTGTCTTAAAAAAAAAATTGTTTTTAAAAGGTAATGAGATGATCCAAGAGCTCAGCAGAGGCCCTGAGCATGGCAGGTGCTCAGGAAGGCCACTCTCAGCCTCCTGACCCTCCTCTCACTCCCCTAGAGGGAGGTGTGTCTTGTGGTCCTTTAAGATGATAGGTGTCGTGTCTGGGGTAGGGTGAGGGGGCGGGTCAGGCAGTGGCTGAGCTGGGGGTGCAGGTGCCGAAATTCCTCTCCTGGGCACATTTTCAGAAGATCATTTGTCTGACATCTTCTGGTCTTCTGTGCGCTTCCCTGCATGTGAAACTATTTCCTCTGCTTTCATACTGGTATGTTCACATCGAGAAACTTCTTGATTTCAAAGTGCTTTGCTCTGGGAGGAAGAAAGGCACATATCACCATGGCCCCATCCTTGGAGCACCACAGATTGGGATCCCAGTGGTCACAAAAGATCCTACCAGGGGCAGGGAGTGCAGAATTGACCGTCTTCACTGCCAGGCCTCAGAACCTTCCACCGTACCTTCAAAATGGAAAGTTAGGCCAGCTTATTGATACTTGCAAAGATCCCAGCCCTTATTTTAATATTCTTAGAGATAAGACACATATTAACTGCAGTAAACCATGATTATGTTTTCCTGTCCTTCACCTACAGTTAACATTTGTCCTGATTTTTCATTTGCCTGGTTTTCTGTGACCCTAACCATTCATTCAAGCCCAGGCCCTTCTCCAGTCATTGGAACCTCCTGTCTGGCATCTCCCTGAGGGCACCTCCCAGCCTCCCATGGCTCCATCCTCTGTTGGGACTAGGTGCCCTGAGGAGCCCTTTTCCTCTCACTCTCCTGGGTTGGGTCTCCTGGTTCTGGAATCCTTCATCTTCCTCTCTTTCTCTTTATTCTTTCTGTTCAGGGGCATGTCTTGTAGCAGCTTCCTATGAAGGAGTAACTTTTGAGCCTTTGGGTGTCTGGAAGTACTTGTATTCTGTTCTTACTCTTGCTTGATATGCTGTAGGGACCAGAACTCCCACAAGGCAGCTGTGCTCCTTTACAGTGGCGGTGGCACCGCTCCCTTGGCCTCCTGCCTCCAGCATTGCTGGTGCAGGCACCGCTGCTGATTCTGACTTTGTGAATGGGACCCAATTTTGCTTTTTCTGTTGGGCTTTGCTTCTCTCTTTGGAAGTTTGGAGGATCCTCTCTTTGCACCCAGTTTTTCTGAAATGTCACCATGATCTCTGCCTGTAGACTAAACTGCAGGCTGTTTCACCCATAATGCCAGGCCCTTGGTGAGCCCTGGCAAATCTCAGCCTTCCATTGTGGAACTCCTCTTTCATAATGTCTTCAACGTCTTTCCCTATTGTCTCATCTTTCTGCAACTCCTGTGTACTAGAGTTGGCCCATATGGAGTGTACCTCTCATTATCCTTTTTCCTCTCCTATTTTCCAACTCTTTGTTTTCTCATTTCACTGCATGAAAGATTCCATTTTCTTTTCTAGCCCTTCTCCTAAGTCTATAATTTTGTTTTCTTATTTTTAATTCCTAGAGCTCTTTCCTATTTCCACACTTCCTTTTTTTATGGCATCCTATTCTTATTTTAAGGATACCAGTTCGCTAACCTCTGAATTTAACAGTTTTTATTAAGTTTTTATTTTTTTTTCCTCATGGAATAATTTTTTTTTCTTCCAAATAGCTTTTCTGTTTCACTTTGTATTTCTGCCTTATGGGACAGGCTTCCTCATACATATCCAGAAAATTTAACATTTGACAGAGACTCAGCCCCTTGGTACATGGCCCTGACCCTCTGCAGTCTGGCCATCCTTTACCCACTTCTGAGACAGCTCTTTTCTGATTCCTTCCTTTCAGAGTAGCCCTGAGGGACCACATGGTACAGGGAGGGCTTAGCCTCAAAGCCCTCCAGGAAATGAGGGAAAGAGCTGCTTTCCACCAACTAACAAAACAGTTGAAGTTTTCATGTGGAAACCATTTGCATTGGCGTGTTTTGTCATGTATGACAAATTATTATGTCACAAATAATAAATTATTCATAGGCCAGAAGTGATGGCCGCATACAGCATGTCATAACTCAGGAACTGGACACCACTAGTCTAAAGTGAAAGTTGAAAGTTTTCAAGCACCTCTGACACTTGATGCTTGGTAAACTGAAAGGAGAGCACCCTCTATGTTAAAAGAGTAGGTTCAGGGGTCCTCTGTCAGCAGGAATGCATTAAATGAGTCTAAGCTGCCATATTTAAGCATCTTTATTTCAAATCAGATCAGTTTCAGCTCCCATGCCACCCCTGCCACATGTGCACACAGGTCCACATGCCCAGGCACATTCTTACACACAGCTCATACACACACACGCGCGCGCACATACACTTGCATGCACACATGCACTCTCTCTCACACACACACACTCACCTCATGCTACCTGAACGGGCATCTGTCTGCCTATCGTGGAGGCTCCCCATCTGTAGAGGTGTGAACTTCAGGAGAAGCCACACAGTAACCTGGAAATAGAATCTGGGCATCACACTGGCATCCCTCACCTTTCTTCCCCAGGACTTCGTGGTTGGGCTCTCCATCCTGCTGCGAGGAACAGTCCATGAGAAGCTCAAGTGGGCTTTTAATCTCTATGACATTAACAAGGATGGCTACATCACCAAAGAGGTATTGGGGATGTTGGGGGTGGAGGCCTGGCTGTTCTCCTCCTCTCCCATCCAGAGACAGAACTCAGCCTGGCCCTGGGGACAGTAGTCTGTGGGTTCTTGTGTCCCATACCACACATCTCAGGCCACCTTGGCAGATGTTCTTATCCTTTCTTACAGAGACCCAAGTGGAGAGGTCAGAGATGCTGGCTCAGCCCCTGCCAAGTCAGAGGGGCATTGTGGTCCCTTAAGGCAGGAGGAAGATGGGCTCCCTCACCACACAGGCCCACAAACAGGTTGTGTTTGGCCCAGGCATTTTCTGGCATTTGAAATAGCTGTTACCGTTTCAAATTTTGAAGATAAGGATATAAAAATCTATCCCCAATCTTTTGGAGATAAATTTCCCTTCAAGAGTCAGAAGGTCACCTCTCTAGCTTGCTCACCACTGCCTTGGCAGTGGCCCTTCACCTCCTCATGCCACCCCCTCTCCCTAGGAGATGCTGGCCATCATGAAGTCCATCTATGACATGATGGGCCGCCACACCTACCCCATCCTGCGGGAGGATGCACCCATGGAGCACGTGGAGCGGTTCTTCCAGGTGAGCAATCTCAGCCCCTGCCAGGGAAAGGGAGCCCTATGGAGGAAGGGGCTCTTGCTCTTTGGGCAACCCTGGGCAAACCTTTTGCCCTCTCAGAGCCTCCTCACTCCCCATAACAGTGTTAAACCTGCCTCTCCAACCTGGCAAGTTGTCACAATCCCCTGAGAAGAAAATTAAACCAGTGTCCGTGCTCCACTGAACTGAACCACGTCTTAGGGTGTTGGGCTCGTGATTTCCAGGCAGTCCTCACCTCCAGGCATCCCACACTGGATGAGGCCTCCCAAGCGTGTTCCCAGTTCCTCCAGAGAAATGCTCTGTGAGAGCAGCAGGGCTGGGGTTGCCTTTGCCCTGTGGCCGTGGAGGGTAAAGGGGCTGAGCTTCTGCCTCCCACTTGCTAGGGGGCCCTCTAGACACATGACCATCCTGTGACTTGGTAGTTCCATCCACCCTCCTGTCAGGGAGGTGAGGGGTCAGATGAGCATAGGGAGATTCCAGAAAGCAGGAGTCTAGGTGGGCTCAGGGAAGTGTCTGAGAGGGACAGACTGGGGAGATGCTAGAGGAGCCAACTAGGGGGTGGGAGGTGGCTAGGGAAGGACACTTTATGTGGCCTGGATCCAGGGTAAGGGCAGAGGAAACAAATTGGGAGGAGGGATCCTATCCATCCATCCATCTGCTGCCATATACTCAGGCCTGGGGCAGGGTCTATCCCTGGTGGGGCATAGACTCACCTTGGGTGTGGCTTGGGTTGCAGAAAATGGACCGGAATCAGGATGGGGTAGTGACCATTGATGAATTCCTGGAGACCTGCCAAAAGGTAGGTGACACTGGGAGGTTGGGCAGGCCCACAGTCTTCTCAGTCTCTGTGCAGAGGAAGGTGCTTGACAACTCCCACCCTATCCCATACCCAGACCCTCCATGCAGTTGTCTTGTGCCCGCCCCACCTCCTAGGCATTGCATCCAAGCTCCAGTCTCACTATTTTGTCTGCCTCCAACCTTTTCCCAAACTCACCCCCTCCTGCCAGCCCGCAATAGACCCTCCCTCAACCCTGCCCTTATAGCCTCTCAAGTCAGGGAGTGCAGATGTGGGGCCAGCAGGAGGGTGATTAGCCCCTGTGGCCCTTGGGAAGGACTCTTTCTGGGGAAAGGCACCTGGAGCTGCCCCACCATTGCTGTTGGCCTCCTCTGTGGAACACCCTTGCAGGATAGGACATAGGACCTCCAGGGGCCTTGTCTCTGCTTCATTCCCAGGGCAGCCTTAGTACCCTTGCCTCTACTGGGTATGCAGCCAACCCCTGAGGTGAAGACAGGCGGTGCCTCACCATCTGGGGAGGCCTCAGACCAGCTGTCTAAACCTCTCTGCCCCCCTCCCCCCATCTACCCAGTAAGACAGAGCTGTCATTGAGCAGGTCCAAGTCCCTGACAGCAATCTGCTCAAGACTGGATTTGGAGACCACTCCCACCCCTGCCCACCCAGCACCTGACAGGCCTCTGCTTCTTCTCTTTCCATGCAGGACGAGAACATTATGAGCTCCATGCAGCTGTTCGAGAATGTCATCTAGGACATGGGCAGGGGGCTGGTGGCTATTGCCACCTCCACCCCCCAACTAACCTCAATCCTGCCAGGAGAAGCCTACATGAGAAACTTTTTAAAATATATTTGCAAAGTGAACAGTTTGCTCCAGATACTCCTCCCACCCCCAAACACACACACACACACTATTCTGCTGAGCTGGCCCAGGGGAACAGAGGCCAGGGAGGGGCAGAGTCAGGCTAGGAACTGGGTCCATGTGACCACAGTCCCTGCCAGTCTTCCCCAAGGCAGTGGGGCAAGGCTGGCTGTGGGTGAACAGCTGAAAGAACAGGTCTACAGGCCACTGGATGCCAGCAGAAGGGGCTCAGTCTCCAAAGAAAGCCCCTTCCTGTGGACCCACCTCACTCCTCCTTCACCCACAGTGGGATGGCTCTGGAACTCTCTAGCCTCTCCCCCCAGCCACTTCCTGCCCACTGTATGCTTCTAGAAAGTCCCTCATGGCAGGACCCTGGAGCGGCCAGGTGGGGTCATGGGAGCTCTGATTAGGAAAGAGGTGTGATGGAGGCTGAACCTTCTGCTCTCTGGAGATGGTTCCCTGGGGCTCCAGGACCCCTAACCCCCAGACCTGGGAGAGCCAGAGCCTGGACCAGGCCACTCACTATGGGCTTGGGTGGTGAGGGGGCCACTGGGCTCCAATCTCTCTCTGGCCAAGTAAAGGAGGGCCTTTTAAGCTCAGCATTTGGGTTTCTTGATGGAACATCTGAGGGGACTATTTGCCACCTCCATATGGTAAAGAGGGGTGGAGAGGCCTTCCCTTGCCCCAATCCTAGTAGGAATGGTGGGTGGGCTGTCCACTTTCTCTAGCACCAGACTGTTCTCCTTAAGGTCCTTCTAGGTCCTGGGAGGTCACATAGCTCAGGAACTGGCAGCCAGGAAACCTGGGGACAATGCTCTGAGGGGCCTAAAAAGGGGCTCCTCCGTCCTCTTGTCTCACTTGGCTGAGCCCCTGTCCTGAAGCAGTATGACCATCCATCAGCCTGGGCTCACCCCAACTCCATTAAAAAAAAAAAAAAAAAAAGCACAAGCACCCTTAGCACCTCAGGCCACAGCCCATGGAGAAAGCCAAGGACACTATACTTTTTAGAGGCAAGGTCTTCCCTGTGGGCTGAGGCCTGTGTCCCAGTAGCCCCATTACAGGTGGGCCTAGGGAAGAAACCCGGGAGGTCTGTTCTGTGCCTCAGAGCAGTGGGAACTTGAAGCACAGCCCAGCCTATCAATATTCAAAAGCACAAACCCCAGGGACTCTTTGGCTGAGCTCCGCTCTGGGAATGGAAACAATGCCAGCCCAAAGCCAGAGCCAATGGTAGGGGCTGAAGGAGAGGTCTGTGACTGGGCTGCAGGTCAACAGTAGCTTCCAGGACAGAGTGGGATGCTGCTTCCACCTGCCCAGGCCTGACAGCAAAGGAGCCCAGTCCAAGGCAGCTTGGGCCCTTCCAGGAACATTCCCATGTGATACATTCCATCAGTGTCTGCCCAACTCTGCTCAGGCTCCACCCCAGGAGTCCCTGGGTGCCCCCAAGAACTAGTCCCAGCGTGAACAGGGCCCTTGAAGGAAAGACAGGATGGCCATGAAAGCCCCTTGACACCCACATACAGTGGGCCTCCTTGGAGCTGCACTGACATCCATCTCCCCTCCTCAAGGAGGGCATCAGCTTTCCCTGGCTCAGGGATCTTCTCCCCCTTTCCTCACCCCTAGCCTCCCAGCTGGTGTCACTCTGCTTCTAAGGGGCCAAGGCTTCAGGGCTAGACTGGCTACACATCCAACCAGGAGGGGTCTGCCTCCCATACTGGGATGAGGACTGGCCGCATGTCTGCATGGCAGAAGCATCTCCCCTGGCCAAGGCCTGGGAGGGTGGTACCTGATCTCAGTGGCCACCAATATTCGGTCCTGTATATTTTAATAAAATAACCTTGACAAAGGAGAGGGACTCCTGTTGGCTTTATTCCAACTCTGAACTTCCCCCTGTCCTACCCCTGCTGCTATTAGCCATGCCTCCTGCCCAGTGCTATGCTGGTAAATGCTGACAGCTGGCTCTAGTGGGTGGGTTGAAATCTTCAAGCTCCCAATGTGACTTCACTGAGGCTAAGTCAGGAAAAAGTGCACACAGTCAGCCCTCAGGAACTTTTTTGAGAAGTTCCATCCCTGGAGCTATATGTAAAGCCAGTGGGGCAGGGTGACTTCTTGAGGCACCATGTGTACTTCATTCCAGATCATTTTTCTTTCTCAGTTCTAGGTCATTCTGTGTGTCCCCTTGGCTGGAGGGTGAGGTCACAGGGTAAAAGAAAGCAGAATTTGCCTGAATATATCTTCCTAGCCCAGTGTTTACTTTTATTTTATTTATTTATTTATTTTTGAGACAGAGACTCAAGCTGTCACCCTGGATAGAGTGCTGTGGCATCATAGCTCACAGCAACCTCCAACTCCTGAGCTCAAGCGAGTCTCTTGCCTCCACCTCCCAAGTAGCTGGGACTATAGGTGCCCGCCACAATGCCTGGCCTTTTTTTTTTTTTTTTTTTTTTGGTTGCAGCCATCATTGTTGTTTGGCGGGCCCGGGCTGGATTCAAACCCGCCAGCTCACGTATACGTAGCTGGCACCTTAGCCCATGAGCCATAGGCGCCAAGCCAACCTGAAATATTTTCATTGAACTATTTAACATAGCCTTCATGGCCTTTTAATCACTATATGAAGACATTTATATTCTGCATTTAGTAATTTTCACCTCTACCCTTCTAAGATGCACCGTAGGTGTGATCCCACCAATCACCCTCCCTCCACCCATCCTCCCCCTCCCCTCCCCTCCCTTGCCCCTTTCCCCATTTCTTGTGCTATAACTGGGTTTTAGCTTTCATATGAAAGCTATAGATGAGCTTCATAGTAGGGCTGAGTACATTGGATACTTTTTCTTCCATTCTTGAGATACTTTGCTAAGAAGAATATGTTCCAGCTCATACATTTTTATTTTGATATGATTTCAAACTTACACAATAGTTGGAATGATACTACACAAGATTCCCACGTAGCCTTTATCCAGATTCACTAGTTGTTTCCTTTTTACCCTATTTGATTTATTTGTGCTCTTTCCATTCGTATATATGTATTTTTTCAACCATTTGAATGCATATTGCAGGCATCCTGTCCCTTTACCCCCAAAATAACTTACTTTTTCTTTGAAAAATAAGGACATTTTCTTATGGCATAGTTGTCAAAATCAGGAAATTTGACACACAGTAGTAGACTCTGTTAACACTATCTAAGCCAGGATTAGTTATACGAATGTCAGCCATTACCCCAGGAACGTCCTTTGTAGCAGTTTTGGTTTCTCAGTGTAGGGTCGTGCATTCTATTAGCAGCAAGTGTGCATTTTTTGATCATTACATCTTATTTAGAGTGAAGGAAAGTGCTATTGGTTTTTACTTGAAGACAGCATGTCTTGGATTTAAATCAAGGTTATGATCGTCAGCAACAAATTACTGTGCTTTGTTTTTCTTGAGACGTTCTCGTTTGAGGTGCTGCTGGATATTTTGCTAGTACGTTGCAGCTGTTTCCTAGGAGGTGTGCAGGTCTAGGCTCGGTGGTTACCTCAGTTCCCGAGAGGAACAAGCTCCCACGGAGGAGTGCATGGCATCTCCATGGTGGCGATTTGTTGATCGTCAGAGTTCGATAGATCATTCTTGAGTTGCATGGGATTAAATTTAGTTAGATTAAATGATTTGTTCTTAACTACTCAGAGCATCCATGACCTTCACTAGCACCCCAGCTAAGAAGGATTATTTTGCTTATCTGCTCATGTCATTGGCAAATGTAATGTGACTGTGTTTCTTAGATCAATAACAGGTGTCTGGTATTTAACCATGTTCTGACTATAGGGATCTCACTGTGTTTGTGTATCAATGGGTTTCTAAGCTGAAAAGGGAAAAACCCTGCCCAAATTCCAACTTAAACACAACCTTCAAACCCCCATGCACGGGAAAGGAATGAGAACTATTTACTGCTTTCTGCTGAGACTTAAAAATGAGGCTCCAGATTACACATTGCCTTTCAATGGCAGAATACATTTGCACAAGGCTTTTGCAAAGTTTCTTAAAAAGTCAGAAGTGGGGGCGGTGCCGTAGCTCTGTGTAGGACGCTGGCCACATACACCAAGGCTAGTGGGTTCGAACTGGCCCAGGCCAGCTAAAGCAACAATGACAACTGCAACAAAAAATAGCAGGGCATTGTGGCGGGTGCCTGTAGTCCCAGCTACTTGGGAGGCTGGGGCAACAGAATTGCTTAAGCCCAAGAATTTGAGGTTGCTGTGACGCCACAGCACTCTACCGAGGGCGACATGGTGAGACTCTATCTCAAAAAAAAAAAAAAAAAAGCCAGAAATGGGATTTAAACATTTTTTGTTTGTTTCTCATTGTGCTGGACCATCTTCTGCCTCCCCACACTCTTTGGATTTCTGTGTTTGCATGTGTAAGCGTGTACTTTCTTTAGAGAGAGTTACTTTAATTCTCCCTGGGGGAAATGAGCAGATATTCTCCTAGGGAGAAATTCGTTTATAGCTGTGAACTTGTCCCAGGACACACAGGCAGCCCTCTGCACACCAGCCCAGGTGCTTTCTCTCGGTAATAAGAGGGTACAGCTAAGAACCGAGTGTCTGAAGGAAAGCCCCTCCACCTCAATTGCAGAAGTCCACCCCTCACGTTCGGTGGGGCCAGCCCTGGCTGGGATGTGAAAAGTGAGCTCGGGACTTTCTTGCACATGGCAGAGAGGGCGGTGTCTCGTTTGTGGGGTGCTGCTGCCTCCTTCCTTAGGGAGTGGTGCTCTCAGGGCTGCTTTTCTCCCTGTAAGCCAAGGAAGAAGTTAATATTAGAACCTGCTTCCAAAAGCAGCGTCTCTGTGGACTCCTGAGTTTTCTATGGCAGTGAAGGCAGATGTAAATTATTTCTTCTGTTCCCTTTTCTCAAAATATTCTTTGTTTGACTCCTGAGCTGTTGTGTGCAGTGAAAGAGCCCTGGAGGCTGGGAACATGGGGCTCTATTCCTGGTGTGGCCGCAATGCCCACAAGGCTCTGACCAGCCAGTCCCTCTCTGGAAGCTTCCAACTTCTAGTCTGTAAAACCGGCAGAACCAGCTCCCCAGTCCAGCTCCATGCCGTCCAAGCAATCGGGTTCTGGCTGCGTCAGGGCTGGCATTTCTGAGTTGTCCTGATGGTGCCCATTGGGCAGGGCAGTGACCTGCTGGACCTGCTTGCTGGTGTGGGCCCCTTGCAGGTGTTAGTCAGAATCAGAACAAATAATTCCCATCAGATCCAGTGGTTCTCACCCAGGGCGATTTTGCCCCCGAGGAGACGTTTAGCCGTGCTTGGAGACGTTTCTGGTTGTCACAGCTGAGGGGCAGGGAGTGGTTGCTACTGGCATCTAATGAATGGAGGCCAGGGACACTGCGAAACCTCCTACAACACACAGCACAGCCCCACAACCATGAATCGTCCCTTCCAAACGTCAGTAGTGTGCCAGTCGAGAAGCCCTGAAATAAACTGAGTTGTCAGTGAAGTTCCCGACCTGCCTGCCTTCTTCCTTGGGTTTTATCCCCACTATTTCCCCTGCCCCTCTGTGCTAGAACCAGATAGAGCAACGTCAACAGTCCACTGTCCACAGGAAAGCCGGCCTCACCCCTTCTTCCTCCTCCCATCACCTTTGACATCACCTGCTACCCTCCTGGTTTTATTTTGCAGTCTGTATTTCTGATGTATTTGAGTTGTGTATAATTAGTATACCGGATGGCCCTTCTTAGCTGGAATGCTGTGAGGGCAGGATCCACAGCAGATTCCCTCCCTGTGCCCTAGCAACCCTCAGAAACCCTGGGAATTTTTCAAGAAAACACAAACCCAAGGCCAGGGGCCAGTGAGATTTGTGTCGGCGGCTCAGAGGTACCTCGCCAGCTTTGCGTACAGTCTTAGGGAACTCACAGACCCCTAAGTCCTCTGATCCCTGGATGACAGCCCCCCTGATGAAGGTGACAGAGACCCATCGTGCTCTGGCATGTCACTCGAGAACAAAGCCAAGACTGTTGTAAGTATGAAACGTGGCACGGGAGTGAGTGTGAGAGTGTGTGTTTGGACCTTTAATCCAGACATCATAAAATTGGCACTGGTGGTCACAAAGACAAAAACCTTACCTGTGATGGAAAGAGAGAGGTAGACAGACATTAAAGTTCAACCTGCTTAGAAAAAGCAGAGTAAGTACCTAAGGCTTTAAAAATACATTTAATACAGAATGTAGCAGGATCTTTTTTCATAAGGTCATTGTCTGCACAGACGCAGAGTAATGCCCTGTCTGTGTGTAGTTGGGGAGGTTCCCTGTTCTCTGTATGAGTGTTAAAGGAAGTGTTGGATGTCTGACTTGTAAGGCAAACCAAATAATTCAGAATAGAAATGTTCCTGCTTGAGTGGGAAAAGTTCTGAAACGATGGCTAGATGATACATATTGGTTGTAAATGTTCATGAACTAGGGACGTTTGAGGCTTTGGGAAGAAGTGCAGACGGTCCTTTTCTGCGTGCCCTGGGCAGCTGTGGCAAGCTCGTTCTGCACCATCTTTGCATAGTGCGGGCTTGTTCCAGCCAGAGGATCTGCCAGGCTCTGGGCTAGTTCTTGTTATTTTTATTGTGTTTTTAAACTCTGGACAGAAATGCCTCACCCATACAGAAGAACATCGGAAGACTGGATTCCTAGATTTAAAACACAGTTAACAGATTTGGGGGGAATTTTGGGAACTTGGGGCCTTTATAAAGTCAGAGATACAAAGGTATAAATATACTGGATAAGTAAGTTTATTTCTCCTGATTTAGTTTTTCTTACACCCCTGATTTACAAATAAGACCATGGTTTAAAAAAGAGGAAGAAGAAGAGCACAGAGAGGAAAGGGAGGGGGTGGGGCTCGGTGTGTGACACAACTTCTGGGGCAAGGCACAATTGTAAGAGGGCCTTTAACAAATGCAATCAGTGGAACCTGGTTTCTGGTACTCCCAATGAATCCCCAGCAAGAAAAAAAAAGAGGAACAAACAATTCCTACAGGCAAAGTAAATAACAGTGAAATATATCTGTCAATTTCTATTGAAGATTGTAATCCGCTTTAGGTCCAGGGGAGTGGGGGAGGAATAAACTGAATTTCCTTCCATAAACCAAGAGTGCAGGCTGTCACCTTAGCTTCCATGTCCTTTGAGTGACGGTAGCTCAGTGTCTCGTATGGAGAAGGTGGTCAGTACCCGCTCATTGTTAGTGATAAATTCATCTGTCAGGATTAGAATTTGAACTTCTTATGGTTTATAAGGGGGTATAAGGCTGGTAGGGAGAAGCAGAAACAGCTGTGGTGGGGTTTTTCTTCTCTTTTTCTAGGAGTTGGACATTTTTTTAGCATCTTAGAATAATGACCTGACCCTGCCTTATTTGGTGCCTTCACATCTCAGTGGAGCGGGGGAGGTCAAGAGTCCTAAGCCAGACAGCTTACCTGCCACTGCGCTCCAGGGGTAAAAAAAGGCTGACACCTTGTTTCACCTGAAAAGGTGAATCAGGTTTCTTAATTCTCTACAAAACAACAGCATAGTACTCTGGGCAAGTGGCTGCTTGTGGCTGATTCTCCGTCTGGTATCTAGGAATTAACTTTGTCATTCTTGTTCATGTTGGGGGCAGAAGTCCATTTCTTTTGGTGTGGCTCTTTTGCCCTGCCGAGTGTGATTTATCCATCGGGAATGTTATCCTGAGAGCAAGGGAGAAAAGGGTTTCGTTCCTAGCCTTATTAAGGCAGTGTCTGAGGGGCAGACTGGCTGTGTCAGCAAACTGGGTCTGCTTCCCCTTCCTCCAGGGCCTTTCCTGAGGTACCTGGTCATGAAGTGGTGTGGGGAAAAGTTCAGTGGGCTTTGATAGGAAGATTGGGCCTTTCTCATTTTTTTTCTTTTTTTTTTTTTTTATTAAATCATAGCTGTGTACATTAATGCAGTTATGGGGTACAATGTGCTGGTTTTATTTGAAATACATTTGAAATACTTTCATCACACTGGTTAACATAGCCTTCACCACATTTTCTTAGTTATTGTGTTAAGATATTTATATTCTACCCTTAGTAGATTTAACATGTACCCTTGTAAAATGCACCGTAGGTGTGCTCCCACCAATTATTCTCCCTCCACCCATCCTCCCTCTTCTCTCCCCTCCCTCTCCTCTTTCCCCTTCATCTTGGGCTATAGTTGGGTTATAGCTTTCATATGAAAGTGTGGGTGCTTATAAATTAGTTTCATAGTAGGGCTGAGTATGTTGGATACTTTTTCTTCCATTCTTGAGATACTTTGCTTAGAAGAATATGTTCCAGCGCCAGCCATGTAAACATGAAAGAGGTGAAGTCTCCATCTTTTTTGAGGCTGCATAATATTCCATGGTATACATATACCATAATCTATTAATCCACTCATGGTTCAATGGGCACTTGGACTTCTTCCATGACTTAGCAATTATGAATTGGGCTGCAATAGACATTCTGGTGCAAATGTCTTTATTATAAAGTGACTTTTGGTCCTCTGGATATATACCTAATAGAAGAATTGAAGATCAAATGGCAGGTCTATTTTTAAATCCCTAAGTGATCTCCAAACATCTTTCCAAAAGGAACGTGTTAATTTGCATTCCCACCAGCAGTGCAGAAGTGTTCCCTTTTTTCTACATCCACACCAACATCTCTGGTTTGGGGATTTTGTGATGTGGGCTAATCTTACTGGGGTTAGGTGATATCTCAGAGTAGTTTTGATTTGCATTTCTCTGATGATTAAGGATGGTGAGCATTTTTGCATGTGTCTGTAGGCCGTGCACCTGTCTTCTTCAGAGAAGTTTCTCTTCAAGTCCCTTGCCCACCCTGAGATGGGATCACTTGTTCTTCTCTTGCTAATACGTTTGAGTTATCTGTGGATTCTGGTTATTAAACCTTTGTTGGAGGCATAACCTGCAAATATCTTCTCCCATTCTGAGGGCTGTCTGCTTGCTTTACTTACTGTGTTCTTGGCTGTCCAGAAGCTTTTTAGTTTGATCAGATCCCAGTAATATATTTTTGGTGTTGCTTCAATTGCCCAGGGGTGCTTCTCATAAAATTCTCCCAGGCCGATATCTTTAAGTTTTCTCTGCACTTTCTTCTAGTATTTTTATAGTTTCACGTCTTAAGTTTAAGTCTTTAATCCAGTGAGAGTCTCTCTTAGTTAATAGTGGGAGGTGTGGGTCCAGTTTCAGTCTTCTACAGGTCACCAGCCAGTTCACCCAGCACCATTTGTTAAATAGGGAATTTTTTCCCCCACTGAAGCAAAGAAGATCAAATGACAGTAAGTAGCTGGGTTCATCCCTTGGTTCTGTATTCTGTTCATACATCTACCTCTCTGTTTTTGTGCCAGTACCATGCTGTTTTGATCACTATCGATTTATAGTATGATCTGAGGTCTGGTAGTGTGATTCCTCCTGCTTTGTTTTTATTTCTGAGTAATGTCTTAGCTTTTCGAGATTTTTTTCTGATTCCATATAAAACAAAGTATTATTTTTTGAGGTTTTTAAAATATGACAGTGGTGCTTTAATAGGGATTGCATTAAAATTGTATATTGCTTTGGGTAGTATGGACATTTTAACAGAGTTGATTCTTCGGGCCCTTCTCATCGTAACCTCCTCTAGCTGGAACCAAACCTACAAGCAATCTTCCAGGTCAAATAGCTCTTGGTGTGATTTCCTTCCACCCAAAAGTATGTGCAACCCCCCTCCATCCCAGAGGGAGGATTAAAAGGACCAGGTGGGTGGTATTTCTGCAGCATGAAGGGGTCATTCCAGCAATCAAGAGGGAGGGTCCAAAGGCCCCCCCCACCTGCTCATCAGTTTGAGCCAGTAAGGAGTGGGAGGGACAACTGGGAGAACTACACTATTTTCTAAATTGTCCTTATGTGGAAACTAGCCTGGAGATAAAGTAATGTTCCTTGCTCTCCAGCAATTAAATTCTTTAAAAAACAACTTCACTGAGAATAAGGAAAAGGCGAGTTTTATAGGACTGGCTCCTCAGTTTTGTTTGCTGGAGGTGTGTGTAGTAGGAAAACTTCGGTTCTAGTCCTTTGATAGTGTTGGGACAGGGGTCTGGAAAGCTGTACAGCCGTGGCTCAGGACACACCCTTGATGTCACGCATGGCAACACTGATGACGAATAGGGACTGAGATGTTTAGTCTTGAATATTTCATCGTCTTCAGCAAAAGTTGCTGAGATGACAATATAGTGTAAGCCCTGGGAACTCGCACCAAGAGAAATTCTGAGAAGGCTCAGTGTGTTTTTTTCTGTCTCTGCAGTATGCCACCACGGGGTGTTCCCTGACCCTGCACCACACAGAAAAGCCAGAACATGAAGACATCTGTGAATACCGTCCCTACTCCTGCCCTTGTCCCGGTGCCTCCTGCAAGTGGCAGGGGTCCCTGGAAGCTGTGATGTCCCACCTCATGCATGCCCACAAGAGCATCACCACCCTCCAGGGGGAGGACATCGTCTTTCTAGCTACGGACATTAACCTGCCGGGGGCTGTCGACTGGGTGATGATGCAGTCGTGTTTTGGCCACCACTTCATGCTGGTGCTGGAGAAGCAAGAGAAGTACGAAGGCCACCAGCAGTTTTTTGCTATTGTCCTGCTCATTGGCACCCGCAAGCAAGCCGAGAACTTTGCCTACAGACTGGAGTTGAATGGGAACCGGCGGAGACTGACCTGGGAGGCCACACCCCGGTCCATTCATGACGGGGTGGCTGCAGCCATCATGAACAGCGACTGCCTGGTTTTTGACACAGCCATAGCACATCTTTTTGCAGATAATGGGAACCTTGGAATCAATGTGACGATTTCTACTTGTTGTCCATGATGCACCGTGCGGCTTTGGTATACCATCAAAATTTGGGCATAATGCTCTGTGTTTAATAAAGATTTTTATAGGTGTTTTATTCCATATGTCTTCACAAGTCAGGACCCACAATTTCCCCATGTTTTTTTTTTGAACAGCAGCTTCCCACCTGGCATCGGCCTAATGAAGTCCATTAACCTGGGGTGAATGGGGTTTGGCCCATTGGTGATTTAAAGGCTGTTCTGTGATCCAAAATCAACTCTATTATTCAATCTTTCTTCCTGAACAACACTTTGACAGATTGCTCAGGGCTCCTGTGGTCCAGTATGTTAGAAATTGGAAGCTCCTTCCTACCTGCCTCCCTGTATCGGGCCCTCGACATTGACAAAAGCACAGTGACTTGTCAGCAAATTCCTTAACGTTTGTTTTTAGGGGGTAAGAGTTGTTTTAATGCATTTTAAATAGTGTTTCACAGACAGGATATCTAATCAATATGCCTAGATTCACCTGGCTTGCTCATCATAAAATTGCAGATTTTAGGGAGCCTATGAATTTAACAATCTCACCAGGTGATTCTTCTCAAAAGTCAGGTTTCAGAATGACTGGGTTAAATTGTGGGAAAGAGTCCAGATTTTAAAGGTGCTTTAAGATTGCCCTAGACTGACACTGTTTGTCTTTCTATTTCATCCCCTAACATCCCCCCAAAAAAATTAAAACGAGAACTGTAGATCCACGTGAACACACTGCTGAGGTTTGGTCACTCTGTGCTTTGGGTGGACTGCCCAGGAGAGCAAGTCATAGGCCATTGAGCTGCTCATGTGATTAGTTTTTGCTCAGCACTAGTGCAGATGACCTGTGCACACATGGCTTCCCTCCGAAGGCCTGGCCTGTGGTGGGTATGAAAGACTAGTAGAGTCAGAAAGGCTTTACATCCAGTGTGTCATATGCCTGCTCCTTAAAGGTATGTGTTGGTTTTGTTTTCTGCTACATTCACTTTAGTTTTTTAATAAATGTTTTACAAAAATGACCTATTGTGCTTCACGTTCCTAGTGGACTCCTGGGTACTTACTGTGCATCTACTCAAGGGTGTTGCAGGTGCAGTTGGAGCCCTCACTGTAGCCACGTGAGGAAACAGTCATTAGGCCAAGGTCACAGTGCAGGCCATAGCAGCTGCACGGGGGCCCAAGTTCACATCTGGCATTGGTGCTACAGGCGTCCTCGCTGGAGCCGTCCTTGTCCGGCATCCCAGGCCCTGTGTCAGAGGAGGATTGCTCCTGCTTTACAGAATCAGAAGGAAGAGGCGGGGCTGGTGCTGATGTCCAGAACACGGGGGGTTGATCCTTGATCCACGGTGACCACTCCCTCGGTCCCAACCCTTACCAAGGAACTGAGAAGATTAGCCCTGTCTGCTCAGTGTCAACTGAAGTCTGCTTACCTCAGTGGCCCGATGGCCTTAGCATTAGCACCAGGTGGAAATGATGGCTGTAGAGTTGGTTTGGTTTTTTTAGCCAACATAGGATTCCGGCACTTAAGACACTGCTAAAGTGATTTAGGCTATTTTTCAAATAAAAGTGAACACCTGGGCTCGGCGCCTGCCACATACACCAGAGCTGGAGCATTCAAATCCAACCGGGGCCTGCCAAACAACAATGACAACCAGAACCAAAAAAGAGCCCTGTGATGAGCGCCTGTGGTCCCAGCTACTGGGGAGGCCGAGGCAAGAGAATCACTTAAGCCCAGAAGTTGGAGGCTGCTGTGAGCTGTGATGCCACAGCACTCTACCCAGGGTGACAGATTGTGGCTCTGTCTCTAAATAAACTCCTGCACAAAAGTAGAGGTGTAAAACAATTTTGGTTAATTGAATGAAAACCACAACTCTTAGCACTAAGAAAGTCACATTTTAAGCCAGGACAGAGGGATCTGTGGAGGTGAAAGATCCAGGAGCAGGTGGACCTTGACCCTCAGGGGCAGAGCTAGTCCAGATGGGGCATTCGGAGCCTGCATGCACCCCGGGCAGGGTCGCGTGTGGGTAAACAAGCTGAGGTTGGAAGCCTCATTTCATGCCCAAAACATACCCTCCCATACCTGTGGAGTGAGGGCTTATTGGTCAGCAGTGCAAAGCAGAAAGCTGTAAACAAAAGACCGTGAAGAGAGAGTGAACACAAATTATTCCCAAACCACAAAATGTTAGACTTTCAACCCAGAAAGGCAAAGTGATGGGCCGGCAGCCACATGGTATGTGATTCCAGAATTCAGACTTCGTGACTCCCCACTTAATTAAACATGCTTTTACAACTCAATAAATAAAAATAACGGTTGTAGGCAACAATACTCTAAAAGTCTGTTTTCCAGAGTTATGTCACTTCCTTTAATCTCTCTCACCAGAAATCTATAAATTTAACTCTGCACAAACTTTCTTGAGAAAATCAGCAAAAATCCCCAAGTTGTTCCCTGCTTTAAGAGGAAGTGAAAATAGTGAAAAAGATCATGTAAATTGAAATGCCTTTTTATATAGTTCCATTTGCAAATGCAATTTAAAATACAAAGATAAGCATTTGTCAAAATCCATTACTTGGTCCACTAAGTAACATGAAAAAAAAAAGCAGGCCAGGTGTGGTGGCTCATGCTTGTGATCCCAGCATTTTAGGAGGCCAACTTGTGAAAGGAAGCAGGAGTGCTTAAAGGATGGAAAAATCTGATTCTCTGTATAGTTAAACTTTCTGCTTCTCTTAATTTGAAGCTTAAAATTTACCTTTTTTTTTTTTGGAGACAGAGTCTAGCTCTGTCACCAGGACCAGACTATAGTGGCACAATGGCCTCAAGCAATCCTCCTGCCTCTGCTTCCCAAAGTGCTAGGCTCACGCATGAGCTTCTGTTCAATGAAGCTTAAAACTTCTTTTGACTACTGTTCATTTGTCTTAAGAGTCCCCAAACGACAAAGCAAAAAGAACTTTAGAAGCCACCACTACTACCATTTGCAGAATAAACACTTAGACCTATAGAGGGGAGGTCACTGGCCCCAAAACACACTTATTGGTTAGAATTTTCTATGATGATACAGTGTTTTCTGTTTTGAGCAAAAGGAGGAAAATTGTAAAACTACTATAAGTAAAGGCCACATTTCACAATTTCACAATAATAATGAGAATTTGATCCCCATCTCCACTGCCACCACCTGGACCTAGACCCCTGTAAGGGCTCAGAAGGCTCTTCTGAAATGAAAATCAGTGGTGTCCTGGCTCTTCGATGTTCTCTTTCAGATCGCTCACCCTGTTCTTTTCGTTCATAGCACCACAATTGCAAGTGTATATTTTATTTGTTCGGCGCCTGCCTCTCCTCCACAACTTCCAGGGTAATGGAGACTATGAAGTTTTTGTACATCCCTGGGTCCCTTGGCACCTGGGCACCCAATTAGTACCTGATTGAATAAATTACTACTAACAGACTGATCTGATAACAGCATTTAAGTCGTCACACTAACAGTTAAGGTATTCTGTTTTTTGGTATAAAAAAACTACTGGGAAAATCACACAGGTGGACAGGAAACAAACAGGTCTGGGAGATAATCTAACAGTGTGGAGAAAGCAGGAAACAAAAGGTTTCTCTGCCTCTGTCATTGTCTAGGCAAGGATAGGCCTGGTGTGAAGGCCGTGAAATGCCTTGACATTTCTTATGTCATGATGTCATATGACATTCAGATCAAAGGCAGAATCTGGAGGCCCAGAGGCAGGTCTGGATCAAGGTTCCCGTGACCTGCAGGGAACTGAATTACAAGATCACTTTGCAACGTCCACCAAGATCGCAGCACTGCCATTTATTTGGCACCAATGGTGTGCAAAGTGCTTTGTGAATATGAACTCATTTAACCCTCTCAATGAGAAAAGCAGGGCTTCTTATCTCCATTCTGGAGCTGCGGAAGTTAAGGCTCAGAGACATTCAGTGACACGCCTACACTTGCACAGCTGGCAAGGAGCAGACTTGGGATGGGAACCCACTACGGAGCCCAGGTCCCTTCTCCATGTCACATATCCATCATTATTCATTTTGGCTTTCACACATTTTGACCACCACCAAAATGCTGCTTAGTTGTAACAGATAAAGATGAACCACACCTGGAGAAGCGGGATGCTTGGGGAATACAACACACCTGTACTGTAGAATGACTTTCCTCATGGCATGCTAAAGGTCGTGCTCTGAGAGCCCAGGCAGAGCCTCACTACTGAGAGTGTGGTCCACGGGCGGCCCCGTCAGCCTCACCCGGAGCTTGTTAGACATGCAGCATCTCAGGCCCCACCCCAGATCAGCTGAGTCTGAAGTTTAACACGATCCCTAGGTGATACGGATGCATCTTCACATTTGAGAAGCACTGGTCTAGACCAGGTGTCTCACCCACGTGTCATTTAGAATCGCACAGGGAGTTTTAAAGCCTCACCAAGCCCAAATTAGGATACATGGTGGAAAGGCTGAGCTATGTGCTTTTTAAAGCTTCCCAGTGAGGGTGGAGGACCGCTAACCCAGTCCAGCCCACTGCCTTATTCTTCCCTGTTTCATACCACAGCTAAAACACGTGACCTGCCGAGTATAATGAAGAGGGTGGACTTTGACAATAAACAGATCAACATACCTGTTCTCATGGAATGTCCGTTTAAGTGGGAAGAAAGTGAACAGTAGGCAAGCAAATCAACAAGAAATCATCAAAGGGTGATAAGGGGTCTGCAGATAATGTAAATGGGGTGGTGTGCCAGAAATGACGAGGTGGTTGTTTTAGAAAGAGTGACCCAGCAGAGAAGGCTGAGGATTGCCCATGGCTGTTCCAACCACCTGGAGGGAAGCACCATAGCAAGAAAAGAACAGCAGGTGCCACAGATGGAACCGGGTGGTGGGGCCAGCATGGTGGAGCAGGGAAAATATCGGCAGGGTGGTCAGTAAGGGGCCAGGGCTGGGAGTTCGGATTTCTTTCCAGGTGCAATGGGAAGCTACAGGAGAGTTAAGGAGTGGCATAAACGTGATTTTGGTTTTTAAAACAAGCTCTAGCTGCTCAATGACAAAAAATGGCCATACAGGCAAGAACGGAAGCACTTAGGAAGCTATTGTGTTTGTCCAGATGAAAGAGGATTATGGCTTGGACAGGGTGGGTAGAGGTGGACTCAACAGAAGTGGGCAGACTGGGGCTGTGCTTTCCAGGAAGAAGAGTTGCCAAAAAATTGGACGAGTGGGAGAGGAGCGATGAATGTAAAAATAAGGAAAAGTGGAGAGGGCAAGGGTAGAGCAATCACTCGTGGAGCACAAAGGACTATACTCAGCTAGTGTGGACACCAAGAGCCCAGACTCCACCAGGGTTGAAACGGAATTCAACTGGCACCCCCTAAACCAACTGAAACTGTAAAACATTAGAAAACAAAAAGAATAAGCAGCAGCAGGAATGAGCCCCCCTCGGTTCTCACTAGGTGGGTAAGAAGTCCCAGGTACTGAGGTGCAGGAGGCTGGGGAGGGGCCGGCTCAGGTTGAGGCCTCAACTGGACAGGATGGAGATGGCCATTTGGGGCCCATCACCATGTGATTGGCATTTAAGCTGGCAGGGAATGAGAAGACTTGCAGGGTGGGGGCAAGGTGGGCAGAGAAGACAGGGGGACTCGGGCTACCTCCTGGGACTGCCAACCTCTTCAAGGTCATATGAGGAGTCGGAGCCCAAAGACCTAACTGGGAGCAGGAGTGGCTGTCGAGATGGCGGGAAACCCTAGACAGTGCAGTGTCACACATCCCCGGGAACAAAATCTGGGTCCAACAGAGGAGTCCCCTGCTGAGTGCTGCTGAGAGCCCTTGCTCACAGGAGACGTCAGGAGCAGTGACGGGGAGAACCTGGCAGGGAGCCAGGCAGGTGGTCGGAGCCACTGTGCCCAGAAGGGGCAGAGGGACAGAGCAGTAAGAGAGACGCGCTTTAGTTTATGTTTATTTTTGGAGTCCCCGAGCACGGTACACGGGGAATAGTCCAGAAGAGAGAGAGAACAGGCTGATGCCGGACAAAGATGCACTGACCGCAGGAGCAGAGCGCTTCTAAGGCAGAACTTCTCAGGGCGGCTCGTTCCCTGCGCCACTGAGAACGGCAGAAAGTGGCCACTAGTAAAGTCGGAGAGAGGCTGGAGCCTGGTAAGTTGTGCCTACAAGCCAGGCTTGCAGCAAAGGATGTTTAGAAGTCCTGGTGGTTGAGTCTGTGCATATCCAGCCCTAAACAGGAGAAAAGCTCTGGATCCACCTCGGTCTGGAACATTCCAGGCACCAGAGAGAGGTTTACACCTCAGCAAGTGGTGGTATTTTTCCAGGCTCATTTAAAGCATGGATGGAATATTCCTGAGGACCGTCCAGCACCATTTCTCTGAAAGCTTAGCAGTAAGTACTGTTCTAGTTACTGATTCCATCCCGACCCTGGTGCGGTGACATCAAATCAGACGTGCGCCACAGCTCAGAATGCAGAGTTTCCATTACGCTGGACAAATGTGCGGTGATCTAGTCCTGGAATTACAGCGGCTTCTACTGACAACATGAGGAGGACGTGTCCTGACCAGAGTGTGGCCCACTAGCTGCCTCTTCAGGTCAGCCACCCTCTCTCCGTCCCTGAGGGACCAGAGAGAACTCCGGTGGGGGGGGGGGCTCTTTTTCTTACCATCTTTCAAGGTCTAACTTGTTTCCCCTCAGCTCAGTACACACCAAGCACTGCCCTGTGCGTAGTCTTGTTACTTTTACATCCTTGATATTATTTTTTTTTTTTTTTGAGGCAGAGCCTCTAGCTGTCACCCTGGATAGAGTGCTGTGGCATCACAACTCACAGCAACCTCCAATTCCTGGGCTCAAGGGAGTCTCTTGCCTCCTCCTTCCAAGTAGCTGGGCCTACAGGCGCCCGCCACAATGGCCATTTTTTGGTTGCAGCTGTCATTGTTTTTTGGCGGGTCCAGGCTGGATTCGAACCCACCAGCTCAGGTGTACGTGGCTGGCGCCTTAGCCCGTTGAGCCACAGGCGCCGAGCCCATCCTTGATATTATTAAATACTCACCAAACACTTTTTTTTTTATATATATAAGTGTGTTTGTTAGGTTTCCACTTTTTGCCTTCAGAGAATTAAAAAGTCTTAATATTTAATAACAATAACAGTGTTTAAGATAAGGACTAGAAACAAAAACCTCAAAAAGAATGAAAGAAGATAAATACATTCAGAAAAGAAATCAGATAATTACTGCATCAAAATATTAAGCAATATTAATAATGCAAAAAAAATCACATTGTCAAATAAGAGTATGTCTATTTCTATAATGCTTTAACTCTGAGGCTCAGTATGGAGTCATCAGTTAACTTATTTTTTTTGAAAGTCTCAAAAAATAGACAACTAATAATTTATAAATAAAAGTAAAAGATAATTTAAAAAAACAGATCATGCCAAATCTTATAGACAATAGAAAATGAAGGAATAATTCAAAGTCATTCTACTTAATCAGGATACACACTCACTAAACACTTTGAGGTGGGATCATTCCCATTAACAAATGAAGAAAGCAAGGCTCAGAGAGGTTAGGTAACGTGATCAAAGTCACACAGCTTGTGGTGGTGACAATGGTATTTAAACCCAGTACTGTAGCCCTTCCCACAGGCCTGCAGCCTGCAAGTGTGAGTAGTATACGGAGGCTATGGTTTAGCAGAAGTCCAAAAGCATAAAATAAAGAGGCAACTTAACAGCATCAAATACGCAACTAAAACTACACCAGCTATGTCAGTGCAAAGCAAGTTAAGGTAAGAGATGGACACACGAATTGCTATAGAGTTCCAAGGAGCAGTGGAAAGTGCTTCTTGGAGGAGGCAGTGTGTGCATTGGACTCTGAGCACCGGATTGCATTTTTCAAAGCTGAGATTGTCAAGGGGATGTGCCAGGAAAAAGGAGCACCTTGGCCTGGATCAAGTCCAATTCACTGAGTACCTAAATCCAGCCTTGCCCACTACCTCCCTCTCCTTCCCAGTTTTCCATCTCTCCCACTTCCTAACACAAGGTCAGACACATAGAAGGACCCAGTGAATATTAGGTTCAATAGAGTCCTGTCTGGTCTCCTAAAGCTAGTCTCTTCCTTCCTATAATCCATACCCATACTAGGAAATTTCATGATCAAACCTGTCTATAATTAAACTTGCTCCTTCTAGAAAAATTGCCTGGCTCAGAGTTCCTGGAACATCCCCCCAATTAACCCACACCCCTCTACACTAATCCACACACCCACAACCTCACAAAGTGGGCCACGACTGATAAGGCCCAACCCAAGGCCAGCTGGATCACTGGCTGGCCAGCGACCAGTCTCCTGGGAGGGCTGAATACAGTCAGTCAGTGGTAAGCACCAGGACTCACACGGCCAGTGAGTCCAGCAAAGCAGCAGGGATGCAGGAGCAAGAAGCCCTGAGAGGCAGAGGCAGAAGCCACCACTGCCCCTTTCCATATCCCAGTCCACCCCTAGGCCATGGGATATTTCATTCCCTGCTCTGGTGCACCCACCTTGGACACAGCCTGTTCTGCCTTCACAAGGAAGTCCTTATATCATTTTTTTTCCCTTTCCAATTTTAAACCGTATTTATTGACTCCCACCATCAAAACTGAAGAAAGTAACCCAGTTCTATTTCCTCCCCTCTTCTGTTTCATTCTATGATTATTGAGCTCAACATGTGTAACATTTTTTAAACCTTTTATCATGTAAATTTTCGAAAGAGTATAATAAATTTGATGTGTCATCGCCAGCTTCAACAATTATCGCTCTGGGCCAATCTTACTTCATCTATTCCCTCACCTACATCAACACATGGATTTTTTTATTTCATTTAATTTTTTCATTTTTTTGAGACAGAATCTCACTTTGTCGCCCTGGGTAGAGTGCCATGGCATCATGGCTCACTGCAACCTCAAACTCCTGGGCCAAGAGATTTTTCTTGCCTCAGCCTCCCAAGTAGGCTGGGATGACAGGCGCCTGCCACAAGGCCCGGTTACTTTTAGAGACAAGGTCTTACTCTTGCTCAGGCTGGTCTCAAACCTGTGAGCTCAGACAGTCCACCCACCTTGGCCTCCCAGAGTGCTGGGATTACAGGCGTGAGCCACCACACCCGCCCTGGAGGTTTTTTTTTTTTAATTAAATCCCAGGCATTGTATCATTCCATGTGTACATATTCCAGCACAGAATATCTGAAGATTAGAACTTTAAATTAGAACTTTCACATTTCTCTGGTAGATGTGTAGTCTGTTTGGACTGGAATCCATATGGAAGATGCTTACGCTGCTATTGATGAAATGGTTACGTCTTTTTTAGTCTATAGATTCTCCCTCCATCTCTTTTCCTTTCTTGAAATTTTTATTGAAGTACCCAGCTTGCCTATAGCAGAGTTTCCTATGGTCTCATTGCATCCCCAGAATATCATTTAACCTATTCCTCTGCCCCTGTACGTCAAGAGGCTCAATCAGATTCAGATTTGATTTTTCTTTTTACAATATTTCTCCATAGGTGGTTGTAGTGGTGTGTACTTCTATAACAGAAAATCCATCTTTCTCTCCCTCCTCTGCCCCTTTTGGTGATATTATCAGCCACTAATGATCCATATTCATTTATTAGGGATTAAAGAATATTTCAAATATATCTCTAGTAACTGGAAAGCTTCTCTAGTGAGAAACTTCTTTCAGCTGCTTACCCTGACTTACATTTTATAAGGGAAAGGTAATATAAATGCTTGATTGGTTTTTTTTATCAGTTTTCCGAATAATGAGGTAGTTTTTTTATCATCCTCCAAAAATAACCAATCAAGTAACATTTTTTAAAAATGTCATTAAGAACGCATGATTTAAACATTTGTGATGTGTATCAATCCACAGGAGTTATCCTTGTTGCATTCATAGCATTCCATCTTGGCCTGGTAAATGCTTATTCAGCTTAGTTCCTGAGTCCTTTTGACATGACCATAAATAGTAGTCTTTGATGTTCCAGGCTCATCTTTTTTTGCCCTCAACATATAATCAACTGTGTCTCCAAGGAACCTCAGTTTCTTTTAGTGGGAAACAATGATTCAAAACCACAGTCTAGGCAGTAGGGGTTTCCTTTATTCAAACTTGAGCCAGTTTGAGTGGTTTTTTCCACTTGGTTGATGAATAGATTTTGCCTAGAATTCTCAGTGTTTTTGCCAAAATAAATCGGCAAAGAAGCAAATTTTGATCATGCAAATCTGATTCGAAATCTCCCCCTTATTAGATGAAGATGCCAAGACAATTCAATGAGGAAGGAATAGTTTTTTCAACAAATAATCCTGGGACAACTGGATATTTACATGCACAAGAATGAAGGTGAATCCCTGTCTCACACCTTTTATTAGAATTCACTCGAAAATGTATTAAAGATGAAGGGTGGCACCTGTGGCTCAGTGAGTAGGGCACTGGCCCCATATACCGAGGGTGGCAGGTTCAAACCCAGCCCCAGCCAAACTGCAACAAAAAATAGCCAGGTGTTGTGTGGCAGGTACTTGTAGTCCCAGCTACTCGGGAGGCTGAGGCAGGAGAATCACCTAAGCCCAAGAGCTGGAGGTTGCTGTGAGCTGTGACACCATGGCACTCTACTGAGGGCAATAAAGTAAGACTCTGACTCTAACAAAACAAACAAAAATGTATTAAAGATGTAAATGTAAAATGAAACTGCTTAGAAGGAAACACAGGTGTAAATCTTTGTGAAACTGGGTTAAGTGGTTGTTTCTAAGACAGGATACAAAAGAACAAGCAAAAAAATGAAGTAAATTGGGCATCATCAAAACTAAAAACATGGGTGGTGCCTGTGGCTCAAAGGAGTAGGGCGCCTGGCCCCATATACTAGAGGTGGTGGGTTCAAACCCAGCCCCAGCCAAAAAAAAAAAAAACCTAAAAACATTTGTACTTCAAAGGACACGATAAAAAAAAGTGGGGGAAAAAACGTAATTATTTTTGCAAATCAAATATCTAACAAAGGTCTAGTATCAGAATATGTAAAGAAGTATTCCAAGTCAAAAAAAAGACAAACATTGAAATTTTAAACCTGGCAAAGTGTCTGAAGAACATTTCTCCAAATAAAATATAAAAATTGCCAATAACCACATGAAAAAATGTGCTATGTCATTAGCCAAGAGGAATACAAATCAAATTCACGAGGAGATGTCTGCGGCCACTTAGGGCTCACAGGCGAGTGTGGGGAGAAAGCCGGAAATGTCCCAAAGAAAGAGATGAAATTGGAACCCAAAGCCATGAAGGAGAGGTCAAAGACACTTCCAGCAGCGAAGGAAACCGTGGACTGGAAGCAAGAGGAGCTGACAGCAAAGATGCTGTTGAACTCTATAATGAAAATGAAAATACTACAGAAGCCAGTGTTGGCACTGATATGGGCTGGGCATATTCCTTCCATGGCTAAAATCCTTAACCAAAAAATTCCTAAAAGTTGGCTCAGCACCTGTAGCACAGTGGTTACAGCACCAGCCACATGCACCCAGGGAGGCGGGTTCGAATCCGGCCCAGGCCAACTAAACAACTGCAACAAAAAACTAGCCGGGTGTTGTAGCCAGTGCCCACAGTCTCAGCTACTTGGGAGGCTGAGGCAAGAGAATCACTTAAGCCCAAGAGTTTGAGGTTTCTGTGTGCTAAGATGCCACAGCACTCTACCAAGGGCAACATAATGAGACTCTGTCTCAAAAAAAAAAAAAAAAATTCCTAAAAGTAAACCCACCACGACCATTCTGGTCAAAAACAAAGAGCTGGAAAAGGAAAAAGAAAAGTTAAAGCAAGAAAGACTAGAGAGGCCAGGCGTGGTGGCTTATGCCTGTAATCTCAGCACGTGGGAGGCCGAGGTGGATGGATTACATGAGTTCACAGGTTCGAGACCAGCCTGAGCCAGAGGGAGACCCTCCCACCCCCACCATCTTGAAAAATAGCCAGGCGCAATGGCGGGTCTGTGTAGTCCCAGCTACTTGGGAGGCTGAGGCAAGAGAATCGCTTAAGCCCAAGGGTTTGAGGTGGCTGTGAGCTGTGATGCCATAGTACTCTACCGAGGGGGACATGATAAAACTCAAAAGGAAGAAAAAAAGGAAAGAAAGGAAAGGAAAGAAGGAAGAGAGAAGGAAAGGAAGGAAAGGAAAAGGAAAGAAAGACTAGAGAAAAGAGAGTAGTGTAATAAGAGGCTGGAGTGGGAAGTGATGTACAGAGTAAAGCTGGCTGTTGTCAAAGACAAAGAAACTGAGAGAAAGAAATCTTCAGAGAATTGCAACAAGGGGTGTGGTGCAATTATTAATACTGTTCAGAAACATCAAAAAAATGTTGATAAAAAAGCTGGAAGCTCTATTAGAAACCACGGTGGCTCTAATCAAAAGGACAGATACTAACAAGAGTTGATAAGAATACAAAGAAGTTGTCCCTCTCCCATATTGTTGATATAAAATGGTGCTAGTAGTTCCTCCAAAATGTTAAACAGAGAGCAGTCCTATGACCCAGCCATTCTACTCCCAGGGATACACCGAAGAGATAAAACAATGGCCACACAAAAAACACGTGCATGCATGTTCCTAACAGCCTTATTCATAATAGTTAAAAAGTAGAAAGAAATAACCCAAATTTTCATCAACTGATGAATAAATGAAATGTGACATAGCCACATAATGGAGTGTTAGTCATCAAGGAAAAGAAATGAAGCACCAATACAACATAGGAGAAGCTCAAAATATTACGGTAAGTGATAGAAGCTAAATCTAAAAGCTCATACCTTATATGAGTCCCTCTATAAAAACTGTACAGAACTGGCACATCTACAAGGACAGAGGGCAAATGAACAGTTGCCTAGTGTTGGGTACTGGCACTCAGAGGGGACCCCTCAAGAGGGACACAAAGAAAGACAGGAGCTGAGAGCGAGGCTGGCATCGGGAGGGCTGACATAGCCGATGACTGCGGCCAGCCACGGAACCGTGGAAACAGCTTTCTTTATACAGTATCTTAATAGGATTGCATAAATCTTAACACATGGGGTAGAGATCAACCTTAAAGAGGTAAAACTGTGCTTGTCAATAACAAGGAAAGTATGCATGGGCTACGTGACTTTTGGCCGGCGAAAACAACGTTGTTAAGGGAGGAGAAGGGGTTGGAGGTCGCACCCTGAGCTTACCCAGGCTGTGGGGGCCCAGCCGGGGCCAGTCAGCTCCTCACAGCCTAGGGTAGGGGGATTGGGAGGTAATGCGGAGTGACTGCTATTGAGCACATGGATCTTTTCAGAGTGAAAATGTTTTACAATTGTTATTGGTGATGGTTGCACAACTCTGAATATACTAAAAACCACTGAATGGTACACTTCAAATGGGTGAATTGTGCAGTATGTTAATTATATGTCAACCAAGGCCTGATATATTAAAAAAAAAAACCCTCTCCCTGGCAACTTGGTACCTCCAGAAGTTGAGCAACACGCCCTCATTCATCTTAGTAGATACATATTTATGGAACATCCACTATTCAATAATTCATTTGTCCAACAAGTACATACTAACTCCCTACCCTGTGCCAGGCATTACTTTCTACAAAGAGAATCCAACAGAACATACCAAAAAAAAAAAAAAAAAAAATCTAGCCTTTGTGTTGCTTACATTCTCATGGAGGGAAACAGGCACTAGACAAAACATATGCAAAGGGTTCATACAGTGCAGAATACTGAAGAAAATCAATGGTACGAAGATAAACACCGCAGGGAAGAGGGATGGTCTGGAGGGGATAGAATAGAGAAGGGATCGCCGTTATAAAGAATGTGGACAGGGAGGGCCGCACTGGGAAAGGGACATCGAGCAGAGACTTGAAGCAGGTGAGGGGATGAACCTTGCAGGTATGTGAAGGAAGAACGTTCCAGGCAAGGGAAATAGCACATGCAAAGGTCCTGGGGTGGGCCTGTCCAGTGTGTTCAAGGAATGTCCAGGGAGCAGAGTCAGTCAGAAGGAAAGTAGGAGGAGGTCAGTTTTAGAAAAGAGAGACAGACTTCGCTATTTTATTGAAACAGTGGGATGTTGATGTCTAAGAATAGCAGGAATTATTTGGGATGGTAACCCCGAGGGGAGCACATGCAGGCGGCCTGGTTTCAAGATAAGAAATGCAATCAGCAGTGTGCTAGAGCTGGCATAAATCAACCCATTGAGGTCAAGTTTTCAGTAATCTTGAGAGCCAGTTAGTTGATCAATGCAGCTCCATAAACAATTAAATTTCATAGATTTACAATTTGACAAATTATAAGTAGAAACAAAATTAGTAATTATTCACATCTTCCCAATTATTTTTCTACATTTTACTATTATCTAGGCTCTTACAGTTATTTATATTTATTATATCTGCATGGTGCAAATACCAGTAGGTGACTGCAAAAGTTTTGACACAGACTGTGTTATGGTCTCCTGTTTTTTCCAAAAAACACAGTGTCCTTTCTGATTCACTCGTGTGAGTTTCAACTTGCTTGTCTTATCGATGTTGCTTCATTTATTTTCTTCTGTACAGATTTTACACTCCTTGATTTTTGTATATCTCAAAACTTTCATAATGATCCATGTATAAAAGGTATCCTCTTGTTTATCTCTTCCCAGCTCTGTGTTCAATGTCACACTGGTAGTTCGAATAGGCCATGGTCAAGATGTTTATACCCCATTAGCAGCAAAAGCTCCAACCTAGGGTTTGATTTCTTTCTTTCTTTCTTTCTTTTTTTTTTTTGAGACAGAGCCTCAAGCTGTCACCCTGGATAGAGTGCTCTGGCATCACAGCTCACAGCAACCTCCAATTCCTGGGCTCAAGCGAGTCTTTTGCCTCTGCCTCCCAAGTAGCTGGGACTACAGGCGCCCATCACAATGCCCGGCCATTTTTTGGTTGCAGCCGTCATTGTTGTTTCGTGAGCCGAGCTGGATTCGAACCCACCAGCTCAGGTGTACGTGGCTGGTGCTTTAGCCTGTTGAGCCATGAGCCACAGGTGCCGAGCCTGAGGTTTGATTTCTTATCTGTGGTGGTAATGGTTGTCCAGACTTGTGAGCGAAGGAGAAAATTTTTAACAATGGAGCTTTAACTTAAAAATATGTCAGGCTTGGAGTCATTCTACTGCAAACAGAACAACAACAAAAAAACCTGAAGAAATATTTTCCCAGTAACCAAAACCTATCACCCAGTTCAGCAGGAAAGTCACTCACATCATTGATGACATTGAAGAACTAGTGAAATTCGGACAAACATCTGAAAGGTAAAGTTGCTTCACTTTAATCTCCCTGGTATCAACCAGCGTTCATATCATAACTACACGTGTTTGACA
This sequence comes from Arctocebus calabarensis, assembly GCA_963573935.1. NCBI lineage: Eukaryota > Metazoa > Chordata > Mammalia > Primates > Lorisidae > Arctocebus > Arctocebus calabarensis. The sequence goes on from CAUYON010103518.1 coordinate 67,538, forward strand.
ATTTCAACCACAGGTTGGCTACAGTTACGAGGGTTCTGCAAAAAACAATGTAATTCTTAGGGAATCAATGAGCTATGTAGAATTTACAGTAAGGAATTTTGAGGTCTGTATATTCTCTTACTATTTCTATCTTGTGTGCTACAGTTTCTTCATATCAGTAAGATTTATCTGAAACTTGCGCGTGTCTACATGTAATTTCTGGAGAGCCAGTTGTTAAACATTTACTAGCACACCTCCGGCTACAATCCAGTTTCAAATCTGATTTTACAGATTCGGGGGTCCCGATAGATAGAGGCCTCTCAAGGCAATTAAGCAGTTAAAAGAGATGGAGTGATTTCAAAATCATTCAGCTCTAGAATTCAGAGCCAGTCAGACTGGAGACCACAAATTCCTTTGTATTTATATTCCTGATATCTTCTATTTTTAAGGTAAGTGATTCTAGCTTTCCATTTTTGGTAGTGATACAGTTTCCTTTTCAAGCAAAATGGTTTAAAGAACCAAAAAGAAGGCAACTTCAAGAAAAATGTTAAGTAAATGATAATACAGGAAATACACAGATGTGACAAAAATTCTAATAGTGGACTGTAACGGTTACACCGGGAAACACTCAGAGATTAAGAACTCAGGCCTTGAAGACATATCTGGGCTCAAATTCAGACATTCCTAATCCCCACTGCTTTGGTGAATCATTACCGCAGTGTCCTTGCCAGTTAACCCAGGGACGGTGCCCTGCTCCACGGGGTTGTGGTGATGAGTCGGTGAGGTCCCAGGAAGCCCAGGGCCAGCCTCGGACTGCATGGGGGCTCTGCAAGGGAGCGAGCTGCCTCCTCGACCCAAGCCAGGCAATGCCTCTCCCGACGCGCGTGACGTGGACACATCCACACACACTCTCAGCAGCAGCAGGGACCCCTCCCGACTCAGCATTCTCCCCGAGGGACCCTCCCAGGTGCTTTTCTGCTCCTGTGTGGGGAGTGGCAAGTTCCTGATGCTTCTCAGGATTCCTAAAGCCCTAGCAGTGCCCTCAGTACATGCGCCTGGTCCTGCCGGCCACTCCGGATATAAAGAGGAAAAGGCCTCTGTCCCTGCCCACAAAGAGCGTCACCAGCTAGTGCCGGAGACGGTCTGGTAACCATCAACAGCGCACTGTCTGCTTCCCACGGGTCTCCCGTGTGACCCCCATTCTCTCTGTGCTAGGCTCTTCTGTTTGCAAGGAAAGGACACTCGGGCAAGTCCTCGGGTGACAAGCGTCTATTGCGGTACCAGCAGCAGGGGCTGACATTTGTGCTGGACACACTTCTGCGCCTCTGGGTTCCATATCCACCTAACTGCCTTGCCCTTTGGCGCCCAGCTGGATTGGCCTTTGGGGGGTCATAAGCAGGAGATCACAGCGGAGGAGAGAGGCTTGAGGACAGGCATCCTTTCACCTCCTGCTCTGGAGGCCTAGGCTGGCCGAGCCGTGCTCCTGTACACACACGGCCCCACAGTGCCGCCCCTGTCCTGTCCTGTCCTCCCCTGCAGAGCTGCCGAGTGTCCTTACAGCCCCCCCCACCCCCCGCTCCTCGCGCTCCACTCACCCTGCGAGCTTTACCGTCCTTGGTCGGCGTCTCTCCACCGGACGCCCCTCTGTGATAACCTCTCACGCCTTCCCTGATTCCTCCGTTCGAGTGTCCAGCCCAGACCCAGCGGCTCCCTGCTGGTTGACAGCGTGACCAGGGCCGGGCTCTGCTCCGCACTTTACACGCTGAACGCGCTGAATCAGCACATCGAGCCTGTGACGCCGACACCACTGACATCCCAGTTCACGGAGGAGGAAACTGAGGCACAGAGTGGGCAATTACTTGCCAAGTTCACAGCGAGGTGGGCAGCAGGCCGGGCAGCGCCGACTCCGTGTTAGGCTGTGTACGGATGAGGGGGGGTCTGTCTCTCCTGACTCCCCAGCAGCACAGGACCAGCCCTGCTGGGAGGTTTCGGGGAGGCCGGCACGTAGGTCAGAAGCAGGTCGCCTGCTCCGCGGGGACTGTGGGCCTGGCCAGCCTGTCTCTGCACACTCCGACACTGCTCCGGCCTCCAGCCCCGGCCCTCCCTGCTTTCCTCTCAGCCTGTTGTTCCTGCCCAGCACCTTTTCCGTGTGGCCTTTCCTGTCTACCCTTCACCCACTGCTGCTGTCTCATAGTCGCCAAAAGGAGGCTCTTGATTTGGCCTCCAGTCTGGGTGCCCATGCTAAAAGTTGCTGGCCCGTCCCTGGGTCAAGAGCAGTTGCCTGGCAGAATTGGGGTCAATGGAAAGACAGCCACAGACCCACTGCAGGGCTGTGCAGGAAACCAACACACACTCAGATCGCACAGCTTGTTCCCGGGCAGAGGTGTGGGCACTCGTGTGGGGGTGGGAGGGGATGTGTTAATACTCCCCCCTTCCCTCCCAACTGCATGCTGGCTCTCCTAGATTGCAGGAAACTAATGTAAAATAACCCTCGCACATTCCCATGAGTCTAAGTGGGGCCAGTTTCCCAGGAGCAGACTGGGACGCGGGCAGTCCTGAGTCCATTTCTGCACGTATCCACTGGGCAGCATGAGCAGGCCGCCTAGACCTGAAGCACAAAGCCAGGCCAGTGACGCATAAGGAGCCACTGAGGGCCCCTCCACGGTGCACCAGGCACCCAGGTTTTACAGACCCCACTCCAGGCTCCATGAACTCCCCACGGTTCCCAGAGATTCCATGTTCCTTCATGACTCTGTGTCTCTGCCCAGACCTTCTCAGCCCAGAAGGTCTTTTTCCACTTGTTCCTGCAAACTACTTCCTACACCTACTCATCCTATAAAAGACAGTCCCCAGGAAACCTCCCAAGATGGCTCAGTGGTCCCGCCTCCCCCTCCTGATTCTCTGTAACAACATTCACCTGGTTACACTGCTGGCTTTTTTGTTTTGTGTTTAGCTATTTGTCCTCTCTCTTAAAGTATGAATTCAAGAGCAAGGTCTATCTCTGACTGCTTCCCTAGACCAGGAAAACATGATGTTCCTCAAGCAAGTATTAAAGAAATGAGTGGATGGAGAGCAAGGAACACGGCAGAAAACAGCAAACGGATGGTGACTGTTGTTTTCCTCCACCAAGAAGAGCCGGAGACAAGGCTCAGATGAAGTTGATTTAGGAAAGGGACCCCAAGGCCACAGCAGTGAGGGGCTGGGGAGTGGGCAGCAGGCAAAAGAGGGAGAGACGGCCCAGGGGGGCGTTACCCACGCAGCGCTCAGGCTGAATCCCACTGGGGACTCTGAGGGACTGACAGACCCCAGAACTGCACAGCTGCACACAGAAGTGTCTTTATCCTCTGCTTCCCATCCCCAATTCATCAGAGGTGACCCCATAGCCAGGCAAGCGTGTCTGTGTTCCGTGCGGCAAGGCCGGGAGACGTCAAGCAGGTGAGCGAGCCTCAGTGCAGAGAAAACCAGAGCTGTGAGGCCGCACCTGCACAGAGCTGCTTGCTGGGGCCCCTGCGCACTCTGTGCAATGCGTGGTGTGAACGGCAGCACCGAAGGGGTGGCTTGAGTTGATTTAGGGCCCTCTCTCCGTAAATCAAATCAGCCCTCCCCCCAAACCCTCTTCAAATACAGTATTGCCCCCCAGAATCCGCGTTCCCCAGAACTCAAATAACTTAGACCCTGAAGGAAAAACTGGAGCAAATTTTACCTAAAATCCGAACACTGTTTTGGAACCTGAACGCTCGGCACGTTGTGTGTGTTTGTGCAAAGAATCCCCAATGCTGCGGCCACCCTATCCTTTGTCATTCAGTTCATCGGCAGAAGCTGCAGCGAAAGCAGCTCCTCTGATTTTCCCTGCTGAGTTTATGCTTTTGTGCCTGCTTTGTGATATTTTTTCATATAACAACTGAGTATATTCACCATGGGTCCTAAAAAGTGGAGTGAGGAAAATAAAAGAGGAAAGCTGGTAGAACTACAGTTGAAGTTAAGAAAGTCTTATCGCTGGGCTCGGTGCCTGTGGCTCAGCGGGCTAAGGCACCAGCCACATACACCTGAGCTAGCCGGTTCAATTCCAGCCAGGGCCTGCCAAACAACAATGACAATGGCAACCAAAAAAAAAAAAAAAAGAAAGAAAGTCTTATCGCTAAGCACGAAAGGATACACCTGCGGCTAATCTCGCCACTATGTTTGGGACGTCGAGATCAACTGTACGATTTTATTTATTTATTTATTTATTTTTATTGAATCATAGCTGTGTACATTAATTAAATCATGGGGTACAGTGTGCGGGCTTCACATACAATCTGAGATATTTTCATCAACCTGGTTGACATAAAATTCATGAGATTTCCTCATTTACTATGTGAAAACATTTTTGATCCGTATTTAGAAGTTTTCTCCTGACCCTTCAAATATGTACCACACGTGTGATCTCACCCTTTGTCCTATCTCCCCCAACTGTACGATTTTAAAAAATAAAGAAGCTATCAAAGCAGCTGATGTGGGGAAAGGGGTTACCATGCTGACCTCTAGGAGATGGGAACTTACAGGAGAGATGGGAAAACTCCTCGTAGTTTGGATGAATGAGAAACAGCTGGCTGGTGATGTGGTTTCTGAGATGGTACTTTGTGAGAAAATCAACGTCCTGCAGGATGATGTAGCGAAAGGCACGGATACTAGTGCTCAAGGAGAAGTTTAAAGCCAATAGGGGGTGGTTCAGGAACTTCAAGAACAGGACTGGGATCCACAGTGTTGTGATGCACGGAGAGGCTGCCAGTTACAATTCAGAAGCAGCGGCAAAGTTTGTAAAGGACTTTAAGGACTCTGTGAACAGCGGGGGATGTTTCCAACCAAGTGTTCAATCGTGATGAAGCAGGCCTTTATAATTTTAGGTTTTAATATTTTAAATGTTATTACTTTACATTTTTATTCAAATACTATTATTTGTTAATATTTTGCCTTAAAATCCAGTATATACTGTTAAAATCACTTTTAAAAATTCGAGTTTGCGGGACCCAGAAACAGATTAATCTAATTTCTATCATTTTAAAGGGGAAAAAGTGTCTTGGAACTTGAACGATTTGGAACTCAAACATTCCGGAACAGATTAAGTTTGGATTCCAAGGTATCACTGTAAACATATAATCTTAGAAAAAATCGATGCAGGTCTGTGCTGCCTCGTTTTAGTAATCAATAACTAGATCGAAGACCCTCTATAAAAAAAACTCTAAGCTCCAGTTGGGTCTTACTGTCTCTCTTACCCGTCCATAAAGAAACTCTAAGAAACATATAATTTTTTAAATATTTAGCTCTTTATTTGTGTGTGTCTTTAAAATCTAAAGAAAAAGGAGCTTGGAAACCTTTAAGAAAGAAACCAGTCAAGAAGGTCTTTCTGTTACAACCCATGAGGGGTCTTCAGATGATGGGAAAGTTTCATTTTAATTTCCAAAAAGGCTTAGAGAAATGACAGGAGAAAGGAAAAAAACCCTTCAAACTGGAAAAGAATCAGAATGGATATGCTTGGAGAGTACACGGGGTAAAAATGACACTACTTTTTAAATCTCTCAGGACATGTACAATGACAGCTGGACTCAGGGGCATCTAACACCTGTTCCCTGTTGTGTCACCACCCCGAACAGTGTGGGAAGTGCTTCTCTGTCTACCCCCTAACTCTAGTGGCATTTTATATGAGTATCTTTTGTGATTACTTTCTTTGCCCTTTTGTGGTAAATTAGACATTTTTGAACAGTCAAAGATCAAAGGCAAGATGAAAGATTGAGATTTATTTTCTTGTGTGAATCATAGTCTAGATCACCAAACAAGAGCTCACCAAACGTTCTAAGCAGTAATGACATCACTGAGACAAGATTATAGAGTTCTGGCGAGATGTTTAATTAAAACTTTTCATCTGATCAAGGGAACTGTCAACGTTGGTGACAATGTAAATTACCCATCACCCAGAAGTTCTTCCCCTAAGAATTTATCCTAAGTAACTCAAGAAAAATGTGGGCTAAGACTTAGCTACAAGAATATTCACCAGACTGCTTTTTTAATTTTTGCAGTTTTTGCTGAGGCTGGGTTTGAACCCACCACCTCTGGCATATGGGGCCAGCGCTCTATTCCTTTGAGCCACAGGTGCTGCCCCCAGACTGCTTTCTAAAAGAGCAAAAATTTTGGCTCGGCACCTGTGGCTCAACGGGCTAAGGTGCCAGCCATGTACACCTGAGCTGGTGGGTTCAAATCCAGCCTGGGCCCGCCAAACAATGACAGCTGCAACCAAAAAATGGCCAGGTGTTGTGGCAGGCGCCTGTAGTCCCAGCTACGTAGGAGGCGGAGGCAGGAGACTCGCTTAAGTCCAGGAATTGGAGGTTGCTGTGAGCTGTGATGCCACAACACTCTCTCCAGGGTGACAGCTTGAGGCTCTGTCTCAAAAAAAAAAAAGAGCAAAAATTTAGAAACAAGCTAAATTCTCCAAAGAGGGGGATTAGTTAAAAATATATATATAGTATGATATCATCCTACAATGAAATACTGTGTTCCATGCTGCCGTAAATGTAAACACTATATATATGTTCATATACATATTTATATATTATACTCTGACATGAGGCAAAAAGCATCTGTGCTATTTCTCTAGTTAATATTGGGTGGATGGGATTATCAATTTTTTTTTTTTTTTTTTGTAGAGACAGAGTCTCACTTTATCGCCCTGGGTAGAGTGCCGTGGCATCACACTGCTCACAGCAACCTCCAGCTCTTGGGCTTAAGCGATTCTCTTGCCTCAGCCTCCCTAGTAGCTGGG